>NW_010729151.1:2492191-2507014 GCF_000365185.1 Nelumbo nucifera
ATTAAGTGTAAGACCATTGAGGGTAATACCTGATGGGCTAATCTTGCATCTGCCCACAGTCCTTGGGTTTTCATAAGGTGGCAAGACCCAATGACCATTTAGTGTAAATGTTGGGCCCATTAAGAGCCCATGGTGATGGACTCAGGGATTCACTGTCTCCTCCAGTGAATTTGGCCAGGCCTTGTAACAAAGGTTGGGTTGAACCCATGTGGTTGATGTGTAAATCAATGTTTGGATCACACGCCATACAAGGAGAGTCAAATGGGCAACAGGTTAAGAGGTTAAGTGAGCACATAAACTTAATGGGCCTAAAGTCTAATTCGAACTAGGTTAATTAGATTAATTAAATAGGGGCAAATCTAGTTTTGGATCAGCAGATAAGGATAAGAGGATAAGTCTTATCCACTTAAAGAGTCCATATTCAAATAAAGATTTGGATCAGGAAACTCCTAATTTGTTTAGGATTAAATTAATCTTAAACTGTAGATAAGATAAGGAATTAACTTTATCACTTAAAGAGTCCAGATCCAAATAAAGATTTGGATAAGGAAACTACTAATTTGATTAGGATTAAGTTGATCTTAAAATGTAGATAAGATAAGGGATTAACCTTATCATTTAAAGAGTCCAGCTCCAAATAAAGATTTGGATTAGGAAACTCCTAATCAGATTAGGAGGTTGTCTCTTCATGGCTATAAATAAGAGAGTAGGGCAGACATGCAAAACACACCAGACAAGATATAGAAAAGTGCAGAGCTCTTCCCTATTCTTTYCGCCCCTACCTAGTTCGATCTCCACTTGTGGGAGTGATCAAGAATTGTTCTTGATATTGCTTCTTGGTAGAAGAAACAATCTGAAGTCGTGTTCACTAGCCCTCTACCCCATTCTTGCTGAAGAATTCGGTTTTTGTTGAAGAGTCGTCTTACTGATCCTGCCTCACCTCACACTATGTCATCTTTAGTGGAAGCAGTTTTTGGTTTTCTCCTTGGGCGTGAACACCTTCATTGGGAGTTACTGCTACTCCGTATTAGGTATATCCCTCTCCTTCCTTTTGGTTTCAGATCTGGTCTAGTTTGGTTCAAGATTGATCCTTGAAAATGCAGATGGAAGAGAGAGAAATTTTTGAAATTTCACCCAACCTTCCTGCAAGGTTCTTATCTATTTTACCATCTGGTTTTAATTTTTTCTTAAAAATCCACTTACAATCCAATGCCTTAGTTCCAKGTGGGAGATCTACAAGTTCCCAAGTGTAATTAGTGACTAAAGAGTTTATTTAACTTTTTATGGCTTCTTTTCAAAATAATGCATCAGGTGAAGTTACAGCTTCTTGATAGGTTAYTGGGTCCTTGTTCACTAGAAAGGTGAACATTCTGTTACTCAAGTTTGTTTCTTTCTTTTGTCTTTTACTTCTCCTTAGGTCTGGTTCTTGACTCCTATAATTAGGGTTGTCTTGACTAAGGGAAGTATTGATTCCTTGAGTACTCAATTGTTCTTGGTTTCTGTTTTGGATTTGGGAGGGTTCCTTATTACTTTTTCATTTTTCTAAGAAAAAATGTGTTCAAAGAACTCCGCATCTTGGGACTCTATTATTGTGTTGTTTTCTAAAACATTATCAATTGTTTTAATCACAAGGAACCAATAAGCCACACTGTTTTGTGCATATCYAATGAACACAGTCACAGATTTTCGGTCCTAATTTCTTTCTTTTAAGTTTAGGTATTCCAACCTTTGCTAGGCAGCCCCAAACTTTTAGATAGTTCAAACTAGGTTTTCTGTTATGCTAAAGTTCAAAAGGTATTTGTCCTTTCTTCTTAGGTGTTATTCTATTATATAAGTGACACGTTGTTAGTATTGCTTCGCCCCAAAAATTCAAATGTGCACCTGAACTAATTAACATTGCATTTATCATCTTTTTTAGTGTTCTATTAAGTCTTTCTGTAACTYCATTTGATTCAGGTTGATAGGGGTTATGGTTTCATATATGATTCTGTTTTCTTCAAATAATTTTCTAACRGTTTGTTCATCATATTTAGTCCCTCTATCAGTTCTAAGTCTTTTTATTTTGTTTTCCTAACTGATTTTCTACTTCAGTTTTGTAGTTTATGAAAGCTTAATCAGCCTCATCTTTTAATCTAAGTAGAACTACTTTTGCATATCTAGAGAAGGCATTTATAAATGTTATATAGTATTTTTTTCTTCCTCTAGCTTCATGACATTTAAGGTCTCCTAGATCACTATGTACAAGTTGCAATAATTTGGTTTCTCTTTGTACACTTTTATGAGGTTTCTTAGTGAACTTTGCTTCTACACATACTTGGCATTTTTCATTTGTAAAGTTAATACGAACATTCAAAACTCCTAATTTACATAATCATTTTAAATAAGGAGCACTATGATGTCCTACTCTAGCATGCTAAATATCAAAAGATTCAACGATATAAGCAGAAGAATAAGCATTTTTGTTCATAATAATATTAGAAATATTCAGTACAAACAATCCTCCAGCATTGTATCATTTTCCAATAAAAACATTATTTTTAGTTAACACATTCTTGTCTGCTTCAAATGTGAGCTTCAGTTCTATTTTGTTGAGAAGTGCTCCCGATACCAAGTTTCATCGGATCTCTGGCACATGCTGCATCATTCAGCATTAGAACTTTTTCTGAAGTCAGTTTTAAAAGCACCTTTCCTTTGCCGATGACCTTCAAAGTTTGTGAGTTTCCCATGAAGACTTGCTCTCCTTCTTGCTAAGTTGTATACTCATAGAATGAGCTATGGTCCTCACATATGTGCTTGGTTGCACTAGCGTCCAATACCCATTCCTTCGACTTATCAACTAAGTTTGCCTCAATTATCATGGCTACGATTACATCCTCAATCAAATTGACTTTTGGTTTCCTAGAGTCCTTTCGGTACCRACAGTCCTTCTTGTAATGTTTGGGTTTGCCACATACATAGTAATTTCCTTTCTTTTGTTGCTTCTTAAATTTCTAATCATTTTTCACATTCATGTTCTTTTTGAATTTTGCAGTCATTTCCTCAACCAAACTAGTTTTAGAAAACTGATTATCATCATTCTTTCTGTTCTTTTCTTCTATCTTAATTCGGACCACTACTTGGTCCAAAGTAGTGTCCCTCCTCTTATGCTTCATACTAGTCTTGAAATCATTCCATGTATGTGACAGTTTCTCTATGAGAGAACCGGCAATGAATTCATTTGGCAGTATCATGCCTTCTTTTGCTAGTTCCCCTACAAGAACCTGTAACTCATCTATTTGGGCAGACATGTCCATGTCTTCTTTCATGGTGAAATGTAGGAAGTTGGCAATTACATATTTCTTATTTCCAGCATTTTCCAAAGCATACTTATTGTCCAATGCATTATAGAAAGAATAAGCATTATAAAGGTCATTSGACAGATAGTTGAGGATATAGTTGGTGTAGAGATGGTCGGCTATAGTCCAATATTCTGCAACAACAAAACAGGTTGGTTCCTCCATGTTTAGTGGGTTCGGTTCGATCAGAGCAAAGGCTACCCCTAATTGCTCTAAGGCAAATAACAAGCGTTGTCTCCAACGCTTGTAGTTGGTTCCATTRAAAGGTTCAATTTTAGAGAATCCAGTTTCTCATGAAGGGGTTAGCAGAGATAGGTTCCATAAATGTGGTTTTAAGATTGTTGTAAAATAATAAAGAATGCAGATGGAACTTACCGGTAATCACTATCTAAACAGGAACTTGTAGGAGTTTGTTGTTGTAGAATTTCAAAACTGGTAATGGCAAAAAGAATGAGGGTTGAGTCGTGCCACTTGGGCACTTCTTTAAAACCGCATTTACCCCTACRGTATAGTCGGGTGATTGCAAATTGGTCACCAAGATAAAACAGCCCACAAGCCACTAGTAGGCATGCACTCGCTTACCAAACCTCTACAAACCACAAAAGACTAATGCTCAGATATACAGAAAAGACAGAGAGTCAAAAATGTTGTGTGTAGATTGGATCAACCAACACTCCTCTTATAAAGTGTTCTCAGACCCGAATGGACACAGAGGTGTTCGTTCAGACAGTGCACCTGTTCGAAGAGGCATAGGGAGGAAGAGACACAAAAATATAAAACGTTTTAATTTAAAAATTAAATTCGAATAGAAGAGACACATTTTAAAATGAAAAGATTTAATCCGATTAAAATAAAACACTGATTTGGTGCATTACGCACTCGTACCTGCCCTCGCCTCAGCCCAACGAGGCACGCGAGTGTGAAAAGCACCCCCAACCCATCTCACATGCATAGAATATCTATAATGCTCTCCTCCTATGGGTCCCTACCCATAAAGAGAGCAAAAGTATAAATATGCTCTACTTCCACTACTTTTCCAAGCAATGTGGGACAAGGAGTCTTCCCATGCACTCAAGAGTGGGAAGAGGAAAAGACAAAAACAAGAGAGGGAGGAGAGAGATTATTGAAATTTTGAATCTTCCTCCAACAACACCATTAGTCTTTTTAATGTTAAGTTACTTACATGGGGTTCTGGAAGCTTTGAAAAGTTATGATGAGTTTAAAAAAAATGTGATGAATTTTGAACAATTTTAATCACATTACAAATTTTCTTGAACCTTGTCATTTTTGTTTTTAATTTCATGGGACTACACAACCGCCTGAGGGGTCCCAATCCCATCCCCTTAAACCCCCTAATCCCGGTGGCAATGAGATTTGATCTCATGTTTCTACATGAAGTTAGAGACCCTACCAATTAAGCCACCATTAGTTGGTTTGTATTATCAATAAGATTTAACCCTCATATAGCATCTGGGTTTTAGAATTTTAATGTTACCTATCCATTATAGATTGGTTTTTCATTATTTCATTATAGATTTTAGTTTCCATTCTATATTAGGTTTCTTATTTCATTGTAGATTTATTTGAGAAAATATTTAATGCTTGCTTCTTCTGGGTGTAGAGCTGAACGCTTTTATGCCTATCTTCCCAGTTCTGTCTTTCTTGGATTCAATGTTTCAACAAGAATGATAGTTATATTCTAGCACGCTTGTAGTAATTGATTTCCATCATAGACTAAGAATTTTCTATAGATTCATTGGTTGTTTGAAGACGTGTGTCTTTGAACTCTTCTTCAGCAATTAAGATCCACTTTAACACTTTTGGTTCTTTTTGTCCTCGGTGCCATTGAGGATTTGAGGCAACCAATCTCCTATATTGGGTGTCAGCGGTGAGAATTTTTATAGGGAAATGAAGCAACTTTTAAGTCAGATTTTATTTTTCCCTTGGGCTCACGAAGCTATTTATCTAGATCAAGGTTCAAAGTATCAATATGTATTTACTCGTATCAGTCGATACTTATCGTGTTGATGGCTTTTTAATACATCTCTTTAAGGGTTGTATCAGGTCAGACCATGGTTCAAAGGGTAATCGAGCCTTAAACTAATTCCTTAACCGGTTTTAAAAAAATAAATAAAACTAAAAAAAATAAGTACCAATACAGGCCAATACGCTCTATCGGTGTATCGGCATATATCGATACTTCGAGCCAGATAAGTGTTTTTGAATGATCACTTTTATCTATGTTCTTTTATTTTTCAAGTAAATAAGTTAATGATTATTTTAGCTATAAAAAGTTATTATTAAAATGGACTATTTTCCTCTATACAAGTATTGCCCCCCAAATGGGAAAGTTAATTATTCACTAGAAGGAGAAAATGAATTTTCTATATACATTATATAAATCTGAAAATATATATATCTCAATCAATGGGAACCAAAATCTTATTGATCGACTTTCTCCRGTTCAAAATCCAAAAAACGAATGGATTTTTTGATGTTCTTTTTTATTTCTCTGACTAATTGGTTTTTGGTTTGTTTTGGATGCGAAAGAATTTGAGATAGAAGAGACATAGACAAACAAGCGAGTCCGTTCAGAGTGCTACAATCATGGATTTAGATCCTGCATGCACTCGTAATTAAGCATGCATGTAGACCACAATCGGCGAGCAGAGCAGATCAAAGTTTTGAAGAACGATATTCTCCACTCAAATTCTATTTTGAGAAACGGATTTTGATGCAAATTCTTGATWATGAATTGGTTCGTGGAGGCATGGAACCAAACATTACAATAAAAAAAAAAAAATGGAATTTGATACAAAGACGATATACATATATATTTGACCGAGGAAGGAAGTTATGAAGGACCCTTTTCATCCTGAAATCTTTTGAATTTTGAAACTTAATTTGGAAAGGATGACAATCGAATATTTGTTTCAATGCGGTGTATAGAGGATGGACGTGATCCAACATGTCCCAGGACAGGTCTTAAAAGTCATTGCAACTTGCAAAAAAATCAAAATATTTGTCCTGCAAATCTTGCTTGTGCAATCACTAGGAATTAAACACTGGTATTCAAATTAAATCAACTGTGCAACTTCTTAGTGAAGCTTCTCTTCCTTTGACAAAATGCATCAAATGGATTTTGAATAATAATATATAAGAACTCTGTAGAGAGTATGCACCACCCATCAAGTAGATACAAAAGAAAGTATGCTGATATTGTTGTTCTCTTCATTAATATGCTGAAAAACAATCTAATGGCGACACTAGTCATATCAAATCGTATCTTACACTCCTATGCTCAGCATGGGCTATCTACTACCATGAAAATTATATGTGTAGATATACAAGTAATTGGTGGTTTGCTTTTGATATCTATCTAGACAGTTCATGTCACCATGATAGTATTTGGAAGCATGGGTGTTTTTTTAAGACCCGTTTTTTACAAAGAAATGCTTTGATTTTGTTTGAGAGTGTTTCTGCCACGTAAGCAGTGAGCAACACTATGTTGTTTGGTAAGATGATTTTCATCACCATTTTGCATGTATGTACACACATTACCCTATAAGATGATGTGCACTAATATCATACCAAAATATATAACGATGCTTACCAAATGGTCCAGATTAATTGGATCATTGTTTTATAATATTTGGCATAAAACTTTAAATCCAACGGTTGAAAATGTTGTTGAAATAGATCAACAACATCAGCATGAATAATGGCACCATATCCAACGGCGGTGCATGATCCAATTCACCTAAATGCTTCTGATTACATCCATGATATACAAAGGTTCTCAATTCACCTTTTTTCTATATGTTTTAGGTGTAAACACCCTTAGTAAATCACTTCCCACCCAAAGAAGTAAAGTACAGTAGTGACTAGTGGGAAGAATGAAGAAGAAAATATGTTTCATTGCTTAGTGGGCTAAGTCTACTGTAGTTTGTAACCAAACATCCCCTAAATGCTTCTGATCATCCAGATTTAAGAATGATGGCAAGTTACGTGGCTCAAGCGACCAGCCTCTCTGACCTAAGGATAAAGTCTTGTCTCTTCGTTTAGCCTAGAAGGCTGGAAATACATACACTGATACACAGGAATGAGAGAGAAAGCTACCGACGACCATTGTAAAACCTGTAATGGCGACGCTTGTGAAAGTATATGGACCACCCATGTCCACTGTCGTTTCAAGGGTCTTAGCATGTCTCCTCGAAAAAGAAGTTCAGTTTCAGCTCACCAGAGAAGCATTAACATGTCTAAGGGCGAACACAAGAAACCCGATTTTCTCAAGTTTCAAGTATAAACATGATGCGACCATACCAATTCTCAGACTCTTAATTGCACACATTTTTATCCCCTGTACATTTTAGTTCCATTCTGAACCTTCTTCTCTGCAACAGCCCTTCGGACAAGTCCCAACCTTTCAAGACGAAGATATTTCTCTGTTTGGTAACTGATATATGTTCCTCCCTTGTATTTTTCTTTTCTTTTGAATATGACTTCAATCTTCCCATCAAATAAGCTTAATTTCTTCCAAACATCACATAAATACTTCTAATCGTCCAGATTTAAAACTAATGGCAAGTTACATGGCTCAAGCGACACCGGTGACGACGACAGTGACGAAGGAAACTGAGTAGAGGTTACAAAGCATCAATGGGCCAAGAAGCACCGAAACATTCCCACTAGTGACAACTCATTTGACAAGTAAGTGCCACATAGGATACAGGGAGGAGCAGGCATATCGATATTTTGAACCTTGGATACAAGTATTTGCCATATCAATCAACCATTGGGGGAAACGGTTAACCGATCAACGATTGGGTCCTGATTTACGAGGCATGCACGTTTTTTTCAAAAACGTGGATCCGATGTGGGTGTTTGTTGAATTGCCTACGTGGATCCGATGAGGCGTTGTTTTTCAAAAAAATGAACACGCTTCCAAACATCCCCCATGTCTCTCCTTGCTCCAAACCCCCTTCCTAATTTCTTATTTTTTTTTTATTTTTTCAATTCTACATAATTACTCATTAAACCAACAACTAAATAACATAGGCATAACTATTTCTAACAAGAACATAAAAAGGAGGGATATGTTTTTCTAATATTTAGCCAACTGGCACCACTTTCTCCTAAATTGTCACCAATTCCTATTTATCTCCTAAATTATCTCTAACTCCTATTTATCTCTTAAATTATCTCTAATTTAGTAGAGATATTCCCTCCTAAACTATCTCTAATACCTATTTATCCTCTCCCCCACTTTTTATCAATACCTATCTAAAGAAAATTTCCATTAAAAATTTCTGAATTATTTAGATATTATAACGAAATTATATACCAACTATAAAATACTTATTTAGAACACAAAAATTAATTAAAATAGATTTAATAATATTCATACTATTAATAATTTCATATTTTTACAAAATTCATCATGAAATTATGTAGTAACAATATAAATTATAATTTTATGAATAATTCAATTTAAATATTACTCAAAAAATACAAATTTAACAATAAAAATTAAACATTATTTAAATATTTCAATAACTAAATATGTTAAATAACAAAGCAATAAAAATAGCTAAATAATTATATAACAAAATATGTAATATTAGGTAATAACATTAAAATAAATAAAATTCAAACAATGAAAAAATTTAAAAATTTTAAATATTATGTAAATATTTAAACAACAAAATATTTAACATGAATAAATTTTAAATAGTTAAAATAACGAAAGTATGTAATAAATTAAAAAAATAACTTAAAAGTAGAAAAATAATTATAATAGATTTCATAATATTAATATTAATAATAATTTAATATTTTACAAAAATAATGACGAATTATGTAATAATAGTACTAATTATAATTTTATAGATTATTAAATTCAATAAATAAATAATATTTTGAAATTTTAAATAAAAATATTATTTAAATAAATAAATAATATAGTAAATAACTAATTTCTCTTAGAACATTTAATAATTATAGAAAATAACTTTCAAAAAAATAATATTTATTAGTAATAATTTTACAATAATAGTGTATAATCATTATATATTTATATATACTAAAACTAAAATTTATTTTATTTTTAGTTTTCATTTATTGTATTTTTTTAAATATATATTTCAATAATTATTTATAAATCTATTTTCATAAATTGTCAATAATTATTGGAGATTAAACAACTAGTATTTAACTTTTGAAATTTAATTTATCATATTTTGTTGTATTTTTGTTATAAATTTATTTTAGTAATTATGTATTTTTATAATTTATTGATTAATATTTATAAGAGATTAAACTAAGATTATACTATTTATTGACTATTTAATATATTTTCAGTATTTATTGTATTTTTATTAGATATCTATTGTATTTTAATTATAAATTTATTTTCAATAATTGTGTATTTTTGCTATAAATTTTCAATAATTATTGAATATTAAAATATTGTTATTTATTAGAGATTAAGACTATTAATTTAGTTGAAATTAACAGTGTACAAGGATTGGTTCGATTTGATTGCATGCAAGCTGTTTCACCAACCAAATCGACCTGGTTAGGTCAAGAGTTTGTCAGCTAAAACTGATTAACCATTAGTAAAAACCTACCAACTTGGGTTATATCAGTTTGGGTCTGTTTTTGGTTTGGTTTGGTTTGGTTGTTCAAAATATTTAAACTTAAAAATAAATTTAAATTTACAAATTAGAATAGTATTATTAAAAAATTAAATTTATGATATAAAATATTTTAGACTAAGAAATATGAGAATTTTCCACTTTCCCGTATTAAAAAATATATTTAAATAAAAAATATGAATATATATCTATGGTTGAGTCCTTCAATTTTGGTCGATTTACAAATGGCCTAATTGAAACTTACCTAACTTGGTCGAATTGGAAAGTTGCTAAACCAAAGCCAATCAAAAATACTAGAATAAAACAAATAAATCATTTAAGGTAGATAAATAAATCTTAAATTGTTTTAAACATATAATGCGTCTATTTTTACATATAATTGTAAAACAAAACAAATAAATCATTTAAGGTAGATAAAATAAATTATTTATAATTTTCAGTTTTTACGGGAAATTAAATCTTAAATTATTCATTTCAGTTTTTATAATTATAAATTTCTGTTTTCCATTAATTTTGTTGAGAAAATTTATTTATTTAGTATTTTATATAATAACTCTATTTTTCAAGCAATAACCATGTTTTCATTTTTAACATATAATTATGTGTAAAATAAAATATATAAATCATCTAAGGTATATGAAATATATTATTTTTATAATTTTTAGTTTTAATTAAATTTAAAAAAAATAAATCTTAAATTATTTATTTCAGTTTTCATAATAATGTTTTTTTAATTTTTATTAAAGATGAAAAACAAACCAAAAGTAGTCAATATATAGTTTTGTCAAATTAGGCAAGGATACGCCTTTGTATTGCAGTATCGGTGTGTATTGAATCATATCCACCAATATGGAGGCGTACCATGCTGATTGATATGCACGATTCATGGGATACATATCTAGTCATGGTGTATCCTGTATCCATGATCATTATGAATTTATTTTCAACAATTATGTATTTTTTCTATAACTTTTCAATTATTATTGAAGATTAAACTATTGTTATTTATTAGAGATGAGACTATTAATTTAGATGAAATTAGGATCCTTTAAGGATTGGTTCAGTTCGATTGCAAGTTGTTTCACCAACCAAATCAACCTAGTCAGGTTGAGAGTTTGTCACCTGAAACCGATTGACCAATATTAGTGAAAACCTGCCAACTCGGTTGTATCAGTTTGGGTCTATTTTCGGTATGGTTTGTTTATTCAAAAAATTCATACTTAAAAATTAAATTTAAATTTAATAAATTACAAAGGTATTATTAAAACTAGATTTATGATATAAAAAATTTAAGACTAAGAAATATGGGAATTTTCTCACTTCCCCATATTAAAAAAATTTATATTTAAAATATAAAATATAAATGTATATCTATGGTCAGATGGGTTTAGCTTGGGTCGGTTTACAAATGGCCAAACTGAAACTAACCTAACTTGGTCAGGTAGGAAAATTGTTGAACCAAAGCTAATCGGAAATATTAGAAAACCAACCAACTCAGATTGAGTTCAATCGGATTGGTTATTAAAAAGTTAAAATATGAAACAATTATATACTCTTATGTATTTCTATTGTTTAACCACTTAACAAAGTTCGTGCATTGCGTGGGTCTCTACTAGTATATACTAAAGTAGAGCTTGCCACATCAGCAACCCTCTCATGCTCAATTACCCAAACCGAGCAATTCTAGAGGGGGTGCAAGATTTCCTCTAGAAGCCCATGGAGTTGCCACCTAGCATGGCAATCTCCCCTTTTTTCCCCATTAAATTAGGATGAAAACCCACTAACTCTATTTTAGGAAGAAAACCCATTAACTTAGGAAATCTTTTCCTATAATCTCTCTCTCTCTAATCTTTTCCTATAATCTATTCCAATCCACACAAATGGAAACTTGCCTAAAACCTAAACCATCCATGTAGGAACGTGGCAACCTTCTCTTCTTCATTAGAGTCCCACTCCAACTCTATTATCTCCCCCCCCCCCCTTTCTCTCTCTCTCATGTTCCCAAACACTTAACAACCCCCCTCCAAAAATTTCTCTTAAACTATTTTTCCCATCTATAATTCCTCCTTAATCTATATTACATGCCCAATAAACCAACTAAAAACCAAAAAAAGATTGTTAAATTAATTTGTGAAATATTTTTTATATTTTCAATAATATTGATATTATTGAATATTATTCAATAAATATCAACACCTAAACTATACCTTTTGGTATTTTGGGTAAATTGGAAAGTTTAGTTACTAAAAATTACATGCTGAAAATTACTGGAAATTAATTATTAAAATCAATAATTACTAAAAATTTGATAATTAATTAAAATATTAATAAATACAAATCTATTAATTAAAATTATTGGTAATTTAAAACAAAAAATTTATTTTGACAAATATAAATTTATTTTTTAAATTTTCAGTAACTTTTCAATCTATTGATATTTAATGATTTTATTAAATAATAGTTAAAAATTTTAGTAATTTATTTTTTAGTGGAAAATTAATTTCAATAAATATAAATTTATTTTATATTTTCAGTAATTTTGATATTTACTATAATTTTGGTAAGTTAATTACTAAAAATTACTGACTTTGATAATTTAATTTAGTGAAAGTTAAACTATAAAACTTCCAATTATTCAAAATGTTAATAATTTCCATAAGTATTTGATACTACATTTATAATTACCATAATTATTGGAACTATATTTATGGGATTGGTCGATGACCCCGTGGTAGGAATGGCAATGGGAGGATTTGGAGCGGGTATCATACTCCTCATCCCGATCCTGAGTTTTAAATTAACTCTTGTCTTTGACCTCGATCCCCGTCGGGAAAAAATTTAGCTTGCATCCCCGATCCCCGATGGATATAGGTTCCCCATTGGGGACCTAAATCCCCACGACTCTCTCTCTCTCTATCTCTCCCCCCCCCTCTTTCTCACTAAACCACTCCTGATTCCCCTGTTCGCCATAGCCTTGGACTGTCAGGAAAATCCCTCTCGTTTTTCTGATGGAGGATGATTTGACCCGACCTACTGAGACGATGATGCGTGGACCTGACTCAGCACGAGCGACAACTCAGCATTATGGCCTGACCACGACTAAGTAACGAGCCTGTAAAGCAGCTCGCTACATCATAGCTCANCACCCCCCCCACTACTCGATCAGGTACGACTCAGTTTTCATTAATCCCAACCCACCCAGTTACGACCCATTTACTTTGAATGGTATATTAAAAATATCTTATAATTAATAATATCATTTTATTTTATTATAATTCATACCAAAATTAATTAATTATTTTTGTGGTTAACTAAAAATTCCCAAACAATACTATTATTTCTAATAATTATTAATATTTTAAGTATTAAGTACTAATGGAGGATGATTTGATCCGACCTACTAAGACGATGACGTGTGGACCTGACTCAGCACGAGCGACAACTCAGCATTATGGCCTGACCACGACTAAGTAACGAGCCTGTAAAGCAGCTTGCTACGTCATAGCTCGTTGTGGGGGGAGCTCGCTACAACGCGAGCTCCAGGTCCCCCGAGCTACTGAGAAGGGAATACTCCAAGACTATTTCAACCAGCGAGCTAAGGAAACCAGCTCGCTCTAGCACTTAGGCAAAAAAACTGCCCCAAGGACCGACCTTGATAAGGGTCACCTCAAAGTACCCCTAAGAGATTGCTACAAAGTAGCTCGCGGCAAGGATAACTCGCTACGAAATAGCTTGCGACTGAGCAACGCGACGTTCTCAGGAAGCTTCTATCGGACAAGACCGTACCGGTCAGACTGCGCCACGTCTCTCGACTGACGGCGCAACCCTTGTCCTTTCGATAGTCTGCACTCACATCTCTCGACAGATGGAGGCGTGCCTGCCCCTTTGGGATGTGTCACTCATCCAAGCGGATAGTACACAGGAGCCCAGTGGTGGTTATGCCCGATTTGACTAGAACGCCCCTATAAAAGCCTTTTAGGCGAAGGGGAGAGGACACACTCTCATACTCACCCTCACACTCTCGGATTTTATCTGAACTCGAATTCTTACGTGCTCACGAGCTAACCTCACGAACACAGTGATCTAGCGCGACCTACACTCTTAGCCTTTTACACTCTTTTCTTCCTCCCCAGCGTTCTAACTTAAGCTTCAGAGTATTCCCACCGGGCAAATCCCCAGGAATCCTTCTTCTTCGTCTTCTTAGGTGTCGTCCATTGCTAGCAAGGAGCCAATCCGCAGCTAGCTAGGAGTGCCTGGATCGTGCCGCATCATTTGGCGCCATCTGTGGGAAACACTTCTAAAAGCCTTCCTCTAAGCTTTTACAGTTCCTTCTTCCAAAAACATAGTATCCTTCATGGCTTCTTCCAGCAATGTCTGACGTGGTACCAGCCAAAATGCTTATGGGGAGCAGCCCCAGCCTCCTACTGTCTGCATTGGACAGTTTACCGTTCCCCTCTCTGCAGACGGAATCCCTAGTTTGAACGTACCCCTCACCGTGGCATCCGCGGTCACTCCACTCCCTTCCATAGTTGAAGCAACTTTGCTGAACCCTCTGTTGTGCCCCTAGCGGCCAACCCGAACCAGTTGGAAGACTTAATGCAGTGAATGCGAGCCATGCAAGCTCAAATGCAACAATTTCAACAATTCCAACACTATCAACAACAAGTGCTGCACTAGGTCTCTCAGCACTAGTGTCAGCAGCAGTTTCCTTCTTTGCCTCAGGCCCAACCGTCGCTTCCCCCTCGGCATCCGGCCATGAAGCAGACCAAGCCCTCCCACCAGAGCAAACAACCTCGCTGGGGAGAGGCCTCCCAAGCCCAGGATCCCGCCAA
>NW_010729151.1:2507289-2518813 GCF_000365185.1 Nelumbo nucifera
CCCAAGCCCAGGATCCCGCCAAGAGTCAAGCCTCTTCCCATAGCTTGAAGGAGAGGCCAGCCACCCCCGCCTCACAGCCTATGGGCAGGTCGGGGGCCTCCTAACCAACCAAGCCCGTATCGCCCCGGCCTTCGCGGTTCGAGCTCCCGCTCGCGGAGAATCCATTAGAGGTTCTGGCCGCGGACTATAGACAGGGCCCTTTGGTCCAGAGTCGTCACCAACGGTCTGAGCCTATCGAGCTCGACAACACCAAAGCGTCAAGCTCCAACACCGAGCCAGCAAAGCAGTAGCGAAGATGCCGGCGAGCTCGGTGAACCGCTACCAGAGTCTCTCCCGAGCTCAAAGGAAAGCACGAGGTGTGCTCAGGCAAAGTGAAAGCTACCCCCCTCCTCTCAGTTTCTTCCTTGCTATCTCCAGAACTCCTTGTTGTCCCCATGCCAAGGGACTTCAAGCTCCCTCCTCTGGATAAGTATGATGGGTCTTTCGATCCAAATGACCATATTGACACCTTCCAGTCCCAAATGCACCTAGAAAGAGCCAGCGAGTCCTGTATGTGCATGGCCTTTTCTACCACTTTCAAAGGAGTAGCCCTCACCTGGTACCGAAACCTCGTGCCCGATTCGGTAGGAAGTTGGGCGCAGTTCATGCAAGTTTTCACCTCCCACTTCGTCACCAGCAAAAGGTGTCCGCGAACTCAGGAAAGCCTCCTTGGCATAGTCCAAAAGGAAGGGGAGTCCATTCGGAGCAACATCAAGCGGTTCAATGACGCTTGCTTGCAGATACCCGACCTGGATCCCGCAGTTCGCCTCATCGCAACCAAGTGAGGTATCACCCACAAAGAGTTCAAGTGGCACGTAGTTGTCAATCAACCCAAAACCGTGACCGAGTTCCTCAAGAGCTTGCGGATCGATTCATAGGAACAGAGGAGGAAATCAACCAGAAGGGCGAGAAGACCCCAGAAGAAAGAAAGAGGGAACCAGAGCCCCTGTCTCAGGGAGACAGCAGGAAGAAGAAGGACCAAGCTCGGGGGGCAAAGCCAAATCAGCCTTTTCGAGCTCCAGCAGCAGAAAGGGACTATACACCACTCAACGCGAAGCGGGCCGAGATCCTCATGGCGATCAAGGACGCTCCGTATGTGAAGTGGCCACCTCGGTTGAAGGCCGACCCTAATGCCAGGAATAAAAATTTGTATTGTAGCTTTCATAAAGATCACGGTCATAGTACCGAAAGTTGTAAAAACCTCTGCGATGAGATAAAAGAACTCATCTGTCACGGATATTTGAGAAATTTTGTATAAAGTAATAATAATAATAATAAAGCAGGTCAACAAGGGAAGCAAAGTAAAGATGCCCCCGAGTCTAGCAGGCAAGCGGAACAACCGCAGAAGCAGCCCCCCGAAGAGAGACCAGTTCGGGGGATCATCCATGTTATAGTCGGAGGTTCGATTGTGGCAGGCTGCACCTCAGCAGTAGCTCGCGCATCAGCTCGCGAGACCGGCAGGGAAGAGCAGAACCCTCCAAAATGGCCAAGGGCGGAAGACCCCATCTTCTTCACAGAGGACGACGCGCATGGGGTTTACTACCCCCATGACAACGCGCTCGTCATAAAGGTAAAGATCAATGACTTTGAAGTCAAGCGAGTCCTCGTCAACTTAGGCAGCTCGGTGGATATCCTCTTCAAAGGGGCCTTCGATAAACTCCAGCTTTAGGAGAGCGACCTAAAGCCTACGAACACTCCCCTGGTAGGCTTCAGCGGAGAGGAAGTTTGGCCCCTACGAAGGGTGACAGTACCTGTGGAAATCGGCACCTGGCCAAGCATAGTGAGGCTCAACCATGATTTCTTAGTGGCCGTAACCCCCTCCTCATACAACGCCATAGTAGGTCAGCCGATTACCCATGCCTTATGGGTTGTGGTGTCCACCTACTACTTGGCCATGAAGTTCCCCACGTACTTCGGCATCGGGGTAGCGCGAGGTGACCAGCTTGAGTCTCGCAAATGCTACATCGCTGCCCTCAAGGGAAAAGCCAAGTGGCCGATGACCTCGAGTTGGAGTGGCCTACGGAGCAAAGCGAGGAGCGAGCTGCACCCATGGAAGAGACTGTCTCTATCCCAGCCTCGGTGAAGGACCCTGCCCGAACTCTTCAAATCGGTGCTTCCATTGAGGAGCCTCTACGATCTAAATTAGTACGCTTTTTACTTGAAAATTTAGATGTTTTTGCATGGTCCACGGCATAGACCCTGGCCTCATAACTCATAAACTTAATACTGATCATGTGGTTAGGCCCATTAGACAGAAGAAACGCAACCTAGCCTCAAAGCGATGGAGGGCAGTTGACGAGGAGGTCGGGAAGCTCCTTGCAGCCGATTTTATCAGGGAAGTCCACTATCCGAGCTAGGTGGCCAACCCCATTCTGGTGAAAAAGGCTAACGGTAAGCTCCTTGCAGCTGATTTTATCAGGGAAGTCCACTATCCGAGCTGGGTGGCCAACCCCATTCTGGTGAAAAAAGCTAACGGTAAATGGTGCATGTGCGTCGACTACACCGACCAGAACCGAGCTTGCCCAAAGGACTGCTTCCCACTCCCCAAAATCGATTGTCTAGTGGATGCGACCTCGGGGCATGAGTTGTTGAGCTTTTTAGACGCCTACTCGGGCTACAATCATATCAGGATGGACCCAGCTGATGAAGAGAAAACTGCCTTCATAACCGAGCTCGGCCTGTACTGTTACAAGGTCATGCCCTTCGGATTAAAAAATTCTGGGGCAACCTTCCAAAGACTTGTAAATAAACTGCTTGAGCCATTGATTGGCCAAAAGTTAGAATGTTATGTAGACGACAAGGTCATCAAAACCCAACTTTCTTGTGACTTGATACAGGACTTGAGTTTAGTTTTCAAAATTCTGTGTAAATTCAATATGAAGTTGAACCCGAATAAGTGTGTCTTTGGAGTCACCTCGGGTAAATTTTTGGGGTATGTTGTGAACCGACACGTTATCGAGGCCAACCCGGACAAAATAAAGGCTATCTTAGATATGAGACCACCTCGGAAAGTGAAGGAGGTTCAGAGGTTGAACGGTAGAATAGACACTCTGAGCCGCTTCTTATCCAAATCGGCAGATCGCTGCCTACCTTTCTTTAAGGCAATTAAAAGCAAAGGGTTTGAATGGACCCAAGATTTCCAGCTCGCGTTTGACAAGCTCAAAAAGTACCTCGCTAGTATACCAGTCTTAACCCGGCCCGAAGAGGGCGATATTTTAGAGTTGTACCTCTCGGCCAGCGACGAAGTGGTCAGCTCGGTACTAATAAAAGAAGTAGATCGGGTCCAACGACCTATCTACTATGTTAGTAAAGTGTTGTAGGGAGCGGAAACAAGATATCCATAGATAGAAAAACTAGCCAATGCCCTGGTTATCGTAGCCCAAAAGCTCTGCCCGTACTTCCAAGCACATACTGTTATCGTCCTCACCAAAAAACCTCTGAGGCAAGTCTTACTCAAGCCCAATGTCTACGGTCGACTGACAAAGTGGTATGTTGAGCTCAGCGAGTACGACCACCAATATAAGCCGTGAACTACCATTAAGGCCCAAGCCTAAGCAGATTTTGTTGCGGAGTGCACTTTCAGCTCCGAAGTCCCCAGGCTGGTTGAGCACGAGGCCCCCAGTTCGGGCGAGCCCGGAGCTCCTAGGCCGGTTGAGTTCGAGCACTGTGAGGTAGCAGTTAGTGCGGCATCTCTCCTAGTTAGGCCAAGCGCAAACTGGGATGAGGAGCCCTGGATTTTTCACGTAGATGGCTCCTTGAACCAGCAGGGCAGCGGAGCCGGAATAGTTCTACACGGCCCAAGTGGCACAAAACTGGAGTACGCACTACGCTTCGAGTTCGCGGCATCCAACAATGAAATGGGGTACGAAGCGTTGATAGCCGGGCTAGCTCTAGCCAAAGAAGTGAAAGCCAAACATATCATCATCTGTAGCGACTCCCAGTTCGTAGTCAACCAAGTCACAGGCGAATACGAAGCTCCCGAACCGACTATGATTGCCTACTTAGCCAAAGTACAGGAGGCTCTGCTCAACTTCCAGTCATACTTCATCAAGCAAATCCCAAGGTCGGAGAACGCTGAGGCCGATGCCCTGTCCCGGTTAGCCAGCACCAATGATAACACCATGAGGACCGTGTACATAGAGGACCTGCCCCGGCCTAGCATCCTCGGGGGGGGGGGGGGCAGAGGAGGTCACTCCCGTCGTTCAAGTAGAGCCGAGCTGGATCGACCCGCTCGTGAGCTTCCTGCTACACGGGACCCTCCCTAAGGATCGCAATGCCGCTAGAAGGGTAGAGCGTCAGGCGGCCAAATACGTCATACCGAAGATCCTATACGCTCCCCTACTTGTGCTGCCTGCGACCTTCCGAAGCCGAGCTCGTACTCCGCAACACTCATGAGGGCCTGTGCGGCGGACACTTAGGGGGTAGGGCCCTCGCCCAAAGGGCACTACGACAGGGGTACTACTGGCCAACAATGAAAGCAGACGCTATCGAGCTCATCAGAAAATGTGACAAGTAACAAAAGCATGCCAATATCCGCCATCAACCCGCTGTCGACCTCAAGTATCTTACTAGCCCAGGGCCCTTCGCACAATGGGATTGACATACTTGGACCATTTCCACCAGCAATAGGCCAGAGGAAGTTCCTAGTAGTAGCAGTGGATTACTTCACCAAGTGGGTAGAAGTTGAACCACTCGTAACGATTACAGCCCGAAACGTCCAGAACTTCTTTTGGAAGAACATAGTTTGTCACTTTGGGTTACCTCAGGTACTAATTTCCGACAACGGCAAGCAATTCGAGGACATAAAATTCCAGATTTGGTGCCAAGATATGGGGATCCCACAGAACTTCACTTCAGTCGTACACCCTCAAGCAAACGGTCAGGCAGAGGTCACGAACAGAACTATTCTTTGCGGACTAAAAGTGCGCCTAGACAGAGCTAAGGGACTGTGGGCAGACGAGCTACCCAAGGTTTTATGGGCTTACCGAACCACAGAGAAGACCGCCACAGGAGAAACTCCCTTCAACCTCACCTATGGCACCGAAGCAATCATCCCAGTTGAGATCGAGGTTCCCTCGCTAGGACTGGAAGCATACGACGACAAGGCAAACGAAGACAAGCTACGTACCAACCTCGACTTACTCGACGAAGTAAGGGACCTCGCATATATCAGGACTGCCGCTTACCAACAAAGAGTAGCTCGGTACTATAATGCCAGGGTCAAGAAGAAAAACCTCCGCGTCGGCAACCTGGTCCTTCGTAAAGTTATGGTACCCGAGCCCGGCGTTGGCAAGCTCAAGCCGAATTGGGAAGGACCTTACCGAGTGAAACGAGTTCTCGGGGAAGAAACCTACGAGTTTGAAACCCTCAAAGGGAAACAAGTACCTCGAGCATGGAATATTGTCAACTTAAAGCAATATTACCTGTAACACGACCTCGGCGCAATAAGACCTAGTCGCCTCCTTGGCATGGGCAGACTATAAGTCACTCCCTCAGCCTAAGGGCTAAAACACTGAGCTAAATAAGATCTCGGCATTAAGAAAGACTTAGCCACTTTAGTGATGAACCCCATGAAGCATAGCTCATCTCAGTACGTTGGTTGAACTAAGGAATCGCCAACAAGCGTATAGTTCGGGCTTACATGGTAATCACTTCGCGGTATACCATAGAGATGCCTTAAACGTTAAGGGACAGCTCGGGATAACGACTACCGAAAAGTCCTACTTTGGGTATGTAGCTCTAATAGCTCGAGTGATGAGATTGCTTTAGCAAAAATAAAGGGAGCACGCCATACTTTGAAGAAAAAGAAATTTCATTACCATTAAAAAAAAACCGAGCTAAACAACTCAAGAAAGTTTAACAAGAGGTAAAAAGGGCACAACCGCCCAACAAGATCTTTTCAAGACCGGCTTATGGCACCCGGGAGCCACCAGAAATCAAAGCAGAAAAATCGGAGCCGCCAGCCTCAGGGGGCCCTCCTATTTATAGTCTCTGTGCCTCCGAATCAACGGCCCAGATTAAGGTAGATCTGACGGTTCGTAGTCAAGCTGGCCGTACGCCTTCTGAAACCGAAATGTGACTAGCTGCACATCTCCCATGATTGAGGTAATGGCGGCAGCATGACATCTAGAGTTAAGAGTCGCTTCAGCGTGTTTTTTCGGTATTCAAAAAGTCAGAAATCCCCAGATTCCCGCGCACACATTTAATATGAGCAGTCAATCAAATTTGAATTTCGGTCAAATCAACCTGTCACACTTCATGAACTCCTCACGCTAAAGCAGCACTCTTAGCCCGAGGAGTGGGGGCAATTGAAGGAGAATGATTTGACCCGACCTACTGAGATGAGGACACGTGGACCTGACTCAGCACGAGCGACAACTCAGCATTATGGCCTGACCACGACTAAGTAACGAGCCTGTAAAGCAGCTCGCTACATCATAGCTCATTGTGGGGGGACGCGAGCTCCAGGTCCCCCGAGCTACTGAGAAGGGAATACTCCAAGACTATTTCAGCCCGCGAGCTAAGGAAACCAGCTCGCTCCAGCACTTAGGCAAAAGAACTACCCCAAGGACCGACCTTGATAAGGGTCACCTCAAAGTACTCCTAAGAGCTTGCTACAAAGTAGCCCGCGGCAAGGATAGCTCGCTACAAAGTAGCTTGCGACTGAGCAATGTGACGTTCTCAGGAAGCTTCTATCTAACAAGACCGTACCGGTCAGACTGCGCCACGTCTCTCGACTGACGGCGCAGCCCTTGTCCTTTCGATAGTCTGCACCCACGTCTCTCGACAGATAGAGGTGTGCCTGCCCCTTTGGGACATGTCACTCATCCAAGCGGATAGTACACTATAATGATCACCTGTGCAGACCTGGCAGGTAACGGCTGCAATAGGAACCTAGTGGCGGTTACGCCCGATTTGACTAGAACGCCCCTATAAAAGCCTTTTAGGCAAAGGGGAGAGGACACACTCTCATACTCACCCTCACACTCTCGGATTTTATCTGAACTCGAATTCTTACTTGCTCACGAGCTAACCTCACGAACATAGTGATCTAGCGCGACCTATACTCTTAGCCTTTTACACTCTTTTCAACCATATCAGAAAATATGGACATCATGCATCACTGAAAGGTTGATAGGGCATTGCATAATCCAAAGGGCATCCTTTGGTATGAAAAGGTACCATATGGGCAAGTAAAAGTGGTATTTTCTTGGTCTTCTGGTGCAATTGGGATCTGGTTATACCCCGAATATCCATCCAAGAAACAATAATACTCATGCCCGGCTAGCCTCTCTAACATTTGGTCCATAAATGGGAGAGGGAAATGGTCCTTCCGGGTGGCTTCATTTAACTTTCTATAGTCAATACATACACGCCAACCGGTGACAGTTCTAGTTGGGATGAGTTCATTTTTCTCATTTGGAACAACGGTCGTACCCCCTTTCTTGGGCACAACTTGCACGGGGCTTACTCAAGAACTGTCAGAAATAGGATAAATGATCCCGGGATCTAATAGCTTAATTATTTCAGCCTTTACCACTTCTTTCATGTTGGGGTTCAGGTGTCTTTGGGGCTGAACGGAAGGCTTGTTGTCCTCTTCCATCAAAATTCTATGAGTGCAGATTGATGGATTAATGCCTTTGATATCCTCTACCTTCCAGGCTATAGCATTTTTGTGTTCCCGCAACACTCTTAATAATTTTTCTTTTTGTAATGGATTCAGTGATGTGGAAATTATTACGGGGAGAGCCGATGATTCCTCAAGGAAAGCATACTCTAAATGGAAGGTAATTGCTTCAGTTCAAGGGTGGAGGGTTCTTGGATTCTTGGCATGGTTCCTTGCTGACCTTCTCCACGTATCAGACTAATTATCCACAAGTTGGCACGAGTCAACCTTAAATCCAACTAACCCAAATGGATTTTGGGCTGGGTTGGTTTTTTTTATAAACCGGATTAATGAAAAACTGGCTCAGGGTTGATTGGTTGAAGCCTACCTCGGGTAGCCTATCCCAACCCAAACCCGATCCCTATCTAAATTTTTATATTATATTTTATTTTATAGACGTATACATACATAATAAATTATTATATTTATATACTCGTATGTATGTCTTTGTTAATATTATTATTCATAAAATTCTAATTCTAATGAGATCTAGAAAAGTAATTTCACAAAACGATATTGAGTTTTTGTTATGCGTTTATTGGGCAATATGATTTGATATCCATAGCAAGTATCATATCATATTTCATGGCCCTATGTTTTGACTCGCTTGTGTGAAGGTTATTGTTGTAAAGTGAAAGACTATTAGCTCAATTAAGGTAATTCCATCGGTGGTTTCACAAATGAAACAAAGGATCATGACCAACCATTGGATGGATTCCATCAAATACACCACCGGGTGAAAATCACAAGTGAATCTATCATCGGCGGAGGCATTGGTAAATAATAAAACGAAAAAAAAAAAAAAACAATAAAAGAATCTTGAAGTGGAACGAACCATACATTAGGCTATGTTTGGTTTGAAGGAAAAAGTAGGGAAAAGAAAGGAAATTTGGAGAAATTTATACAAGATTTGTGAAGGTTTCCTAACTTTTCTTTCCTTTTTAATTTTCCAATTTTAATTAATCTTTGATCATAGACATGGTTAGTGATTTTATGTTTTCCAATTCTACAAGTGGAGATTTTCCACATGAAAAACGATACGTTTGGAATTTCAAGTTAGAAATTCCAAGAAAACAGAAGACAGACCCATAAGCCAACTGAAAATACGATGATCACGCAAGGTTTAGGTTTCTGCTTTCTGGTATATTTTGAAAATGGAGAATAAATACTTTGGATCGATACTCCAAATTTCTTCGCTTGGGTGGGGTCCTTACGACCAAACAACCTTAGCTGGAGAGATCAGAGATGGATGGATGGATCTAAGGCGAAGGGGAGGCGAGTCAAATTTTAAAAAACTCCACGTAGGGGAAGTTTCCTTTGCTCCTCTCAGAATACTGTACCAGGGAACAATCAAGATTCTTTGTGTATCTCCGCTCTATGAGGCTTTTGAGTTTACGTTACTCCTCCATGATTTCAAATCTGACCCCACGGAGCTTCCCAAGATTCATTAAATCAAAGAAAAAGAGGAGCCAAAAGCAAACGTGAAGCGTAGGATGGTTGCGGGCTCCGTTTCCTCCACGTCTTAAAAGCAAGCGTAGTTGATCTCTGCAGGTAACGAAGATGAGGATGGAGACGCCATGACCTTGTCGTGTTTTACTTTGACCTCTCTCTCTCTCTTTCTCTCTCTGGCTTCACGAGAGAGTAATGAGTCATGGGCGACTTCCTTTTCCTTGATGGAAGACCAAGACTTTATGCAAGGCCAGGACTATGTCAATGTTAATTGTTAATTGGCAACACAGCAATAGAGACCTGTTGCAAGACGGAAGACCAGACTTTAAATGCTTACTAGTTATTATTTGTTTATTTCAATTGCTGGCATCATCGCTGATGTCAATGGAATTAAAAAAAAAAAAAAAAACTGAGTTAAGTTCACACAAAGTACATGAGCCGATCTAATGGGAATGAATGCTAACCACCCATCAGTACATCAACAGTACTACTGCACTAGTTCACTATCAAAATTCAAACATTTAAGTCAATAGAGTTTCCTTTCCATGGGGTGCAATCCTTTCAAGCAAAAACTTGTGTTTCCATACACTAACCCACTCTGGGGAAGTGGGGCCATAGTTGCCACCTGTCAAAGATCAAATGGCCTATGGGCTATGGATCATGTGATTGGACCCTACACAGGATTGATGGTTTCATGGCTTCTTCTATTATCAACCCCTAATGGGAAGGATACAAAGGTCTGAAAGGGGCAAAGAGAAATGTGGAAATATGTAACTTGGTGTATATGATTATTGGGCGACTATAAACAAGCCCAATAAAGTGAATAAATTTGGGGAAGGCGGCTTGACTTGGAAATTTCATTCCTACCAAATGAATGCCATGAGAAGGTTGTAGTGCTGTACGATAGTTGCCGGATTCTAAAATTTCCAATCGATAAGGGGCAGGGTTCCATCCTGCATTCAGGAATTATTATGCAAGGTGTATATTCAAGTTTCAATACGGAACCCAAGTAAGAAATTAAGGGTTTCCTAAGGTTGGTGGTGGTGGGGCATTGGAATTATTATGCATCAGTTTTCCATTCTATTGGTAGGTCTTGGAATTGATTGATCATTGATATTGCAAGCTCTAACTCTGGCCAAGGTTGTTGGAAACACTGACAACTGCTCCCACGGCTCCCTCATCACAACAATTCCCTTAAAATAAACTAATCTATATCAAAGGGAGGGGAGAAAAAAATAACTAATCTTTTTCTTCTTTTGTTTCTCATATATATGGTTATTTATTATTAAATTAAATTATTGAAGATTTCTTTTGATTAAAATAATGATTTTTAATACAAGGGAAAATCTATGATACAAGAAAGATATGATATTGAAAGAATTTTTATCAACCAAAACCCATCTATAAATTTTGATAAATAACACCTAATCATTTATTAATTTATGTCTTTATGATACCAATTGATTGGTCAAAATTTTTTCCGACGAACCCATTTGTAAGTTGTAACATCTCCCTTCTTGTAAGATTTTTAGATGCTGCAATCTGCGATCTTATTGGATTTAAGTGTTCTCCCATCTTAAACCCCACCCCCACACCCAAAAAAAAAAGAAGAAACGTCTCCCTTTTGATAACTATTAAATCTCTTCTTCTCTCTTAAATCTCTCTGAGCCCTTTTTGTGTACTTTTTGATGAATCAGGGGTGTGGAAATCCAATGAAAATAAGTAAATAAAGCAGAGGTGATGGAGGCCCATCACAAAAAAGCCTATCGCACCCCTAGGGGCGGCAACTCTAGGATAAGGATAAGGCAATAAGTCAAGATATAGAATGAGCCAAGATTATCAAGATTAGTCCAAGAGAGATAAGCAAGAACAACTCAAGACTCCCAAGACAATCAAGATTAGCAAGATAAGGCAAGACTCTTCCAAGATTATCAAGAAAGACTCCAAGAAGCATCAAGATTAGCAAGATAATCCAAGATACATGCATCTAGGGAGATCGAACGGTGGAGATCAGGCAAAGAGGAATTAGATCCTATCTAGATTAGATGTTTTGATCTATCCTAATTGTTCTTTCCCAGTTCTTTCACAATTTCCAGTTCTTTTACAATTTCAATTTTCATATGTATTATAAATACTGCTATTTTCCAGTTAATGAACACAATTCATACTTTAGATTTTCAGATTTTCTTGAGTTCTCTTCGTTGAGTTTTCGCTACCTTTTCTCTCTCCTAGAGAAATCGGTGTTATTCGCTAGGTGCTAGCGAACGCCCAGTGCTTGCATAGCCAGCTCCGGTTCTCATTGCTTCCACGCTGCGTCAGGTGGTATCAGAGCAGGGAATTCGCCAGTCATGTCCAACCCAGACGGTAGCA
>NW_010729151.1:2523470-2536110 GCF_000365185.1 Nelumbo nucifera
AAGATTATCAAGATTAGTCCAAGAGAGATAAGCAAGAACAACTCAAGACTCCCAAGACTATCAAGATTAGCAAGATAAGGCAAGACTCTTCCAAGACTCTTCCAAGATTATCAAGAAAGACTCCAAGAAGCATCAAGATTAGCAAGATAATCCAAGATACATGCATCTAGGGAGATCGAACGATGGAGATCAAGCAAAGAGGAATTCGATCCTATCTAGATTAGATGTTTTGATCTATCCTAATTGTTCTTTCCCAGTTCTTTCACAATTTTCAGTTCTTTTACAATTTCAATTTTCAGATGTATTATAAATACTGCTATTTTCCAGTTAATGAACACAATTAATACTTCAGATTTTCAGATTTTCTTGAGTTCTCTTCATTGAGTTTTCGCCACCTTTTTCTCTCTCCTAGAGAAATCGGTGTTATTCGCTAGGTACTAACGAACACCCGATGCTTGCATAGCCAACTCCGGTTCTCATTGCTTCCACACTGCGTCAAGAGGGCAAAAATTTAATGGGTTGGGTACTTGGGTTGAGTTAAGAACCAAACTAAAGCTAACCCTATGCATGGACCTTATCATGGCCTGAATTCAAACTAAAGTCAATATCTAAATTTGCCAATTCAGACCTAAGCAAATTTCTATCGAATCCCATGAACTCGTGAGACAAAGGGAAGAAAATCATGATTCATGAGCCAAAGCAAAACTATTAGCCATTGAAACTTACACGCATCCAACTGGGTGTCCTCGTTACAAACTAATAAATGATACTGAAAAGCCGCCTTCTCATAAGATTCATGCATAAAGCCAAACAACCTAATTGTTTAACATTTAACCTAAACTAGTTAAAATTCTTTTTTCCTTTGAACCCATTTTGTTCTAATTCATTTATTATTAACCGAGTTGTTATGGAAGGACCAAGGAGATTTTTTTTTTCTTTGTTTTCTATGTAAAGGACGAAGGAGAATTTGGTGCGAGTGTTTATAAGCAAGAGCAACCATTTGTTTGCGGTGTAAGCGTCATTTATGTAAAATCGATGGAGTTTTGAAAAAGTGAGGATTGAAAAAGCTGATTATCAACATGGTTTTTAAAGCCGACCCGGTGACTGAACTCGAACTGGTCAGGGTCCGGTTATTGGGTCAAACAGTCTGATTGTTTGAACTGAACGTTCAGTCCATTCTAATAAAAAATAAAAAACAGTCAAAACCGTTCAAACGGTTTGAATGGTTAATCGCCCAGCTCAGCGGTTCGCTGATCAAAATCAACGATTTTAGGGGGAAATTCGGTTTTTGGGGAAAACGGAACCGGTCACCTGACCGGTTCCTGGTTTTTACGATCCGACTGTTCAGTCCGGCCCAGTTTTGAAAACCATGATTATCAATGTAATACTATATCGATTTTATTGATATAGTTTTTACATCGATAATTGATGTAAAACCTCACTAAAGTGACATTTTATATCAATTTATGATATAAATCTATTTCCATCCAAACACGACAAAACTATGTTTTACACGGCAAACGAATACAACAATAAGGATTCGTTAAAAAACTTTATTTCCTCACTATTTGTCTCATTTTTTCTAACAATAACGAGTGTGCAATGAAGTGCCTAGCCCTCAATTGAAAAATGTCACACTACAAGGACAATCTGGATCAGGTAGGCACAACGTTGTAAGCACATTCAATGAACAATTAGAAATTTTTTTGACACCTATTCCTTAAAATACTCCCATGCCTATTCTTAAAAAATATTAAAAATCACTTTTGATTAGGGGTGCAAATGGACCCGATCCAATCCGAGATCTGATCCTATTTAGTCGAATTCAGATAACTCCTCGTCGAATCACCCCTATCCAATCTGAAAAGATCCAATCTGACATGTTATATATTTATAATATAAATATAAATATATATATGTTATTTATTTATTTGTAAATATATTATTTATATTATATTTTTATAAATTTGTTATATTATTTATTTTTTATAAAAACATGTATATATATATGATGAAAATAATTAAAAAATATTAGTATTTTTGTTTTTTCTTTATTTAAATTAATATATTTTCTTTTCTTTTCTTTTAACAATTTATTAATTTTTAAAGAAAACAAGTAGGATCAAATCAGATTCGAAGATTCAAAGATCCGATAAAATTCGATCAGATCGAGTCCTATCAGATCCAATCGAATCTTCATATCAAATCGGATTCAAATATACCTTGATTCAAATCCCATCAAATCTGTTTGCACCCCTACTTTTGACAGTCGAAGTATTTATCAATAGTGCTCAACGTGCTTACTATATTATGCCTATTAGATCCTCCGGTCCCGTTTTGATGCTCGAAAGTTCTACTTCTACATCTTGTGGAAAACGTTCAACAGGCCAAGAAAAACGATATTTTGAAAAAGGATGAAATAGACCAACAAGCTTTAATCGTTTTTTTTTAATAAACTTGGAAATTAAAAAAGAAAATAACTTTGACACTTGTAGATGGTACAACTTCTAAATTTATAAACAATTAATTTATTTTGAATGAGCTAAATATTAGTCAACATATATTTTGTTAGTCGAAGTCCTTGTAATTCAAATGGAATTAGTAGTAGCAAGGGCTAACAAGAATACAAGATCAACCAAGGCCAGTTCTAACTCTGAGACATAGAGAGGTTCTTTATTGGATTTTTTTTTTTTTATTCTAAGTATAACCAAATATTCTAATTAGTTGTATTTTATATTTTTTTCTTTGGTTTGTAAACCGTTTCACCAGTTTGACCTTCTGATCTGAGTTTATTTTTTTCCTATATCAAACGAGTGGAGGATCATGACATAAAAATGGGCACAAGCTCATTAGCCAACTGGTAATTCATAATTACATTAGAAGAGGCCTGTGGAATGCAAGCTCTGCATTGCTACCAACACCTACCCACAGTATATTACAATTATACATCAGGATTATCTCTTTTATTTGTATGTTGGTCCTTAATGGAGAGATCTTACAAATGTATGGCTGTAATGTCGCGCGGGTAGTCTGTGCAGCAGAGATCCAAAGATTTGTGATGCACTTGAAGTCATATATGAAACGGCGAAATCAACTTTGGTGCTCACAAGATGGAGATATTTTCAGAATTTAGATCTGTTAATCACAATATATTGCTGGTCACACTCATCCAACTATATTGATGCGTGTGACAAACAATGTATTATAGTCAGTAGATCTGAACTCCAATGCAAGGCTCTGAAGGACTTTGTGAATAGTGAGTAGGTCTTGTGAGCAATAAGACGATCTATGCATGATTAGGCCTGTTTATGGGTCGGGTTGGGTTGGATTTTTATTCTGTATGAATAGATTTTTCTAAGGCTCGAGTCCGAGTTCGGCCTGACTATTGGGCCTATAATTTGGGTCTGAACTCGGTCTTCATAAAAAGTCGAATCTCGGGCCTGGGCCCGAGCCCAAAATTTAGCCCATGCTGTTAGCTGTTACTACTATTGAAGCGACTGAATAGAGATAGATAGAGAGAGAGAGAAATTTTAAAATAAAAAATGTATATATTAAATTATAAATATATATATTTCAATAAATATTATATTATTTATATAATATATAAAATACATATTATATATTTTATAAAAGATATAATACTGAATCGGACCAGATCGGGTTCGGACCAAACTTGAAAGACGATACAGGTTGTTGGAGTGGGTCTTGCACCGATTGAATCCGGTTTCCACAGGAGTTGTATGAAGTGATTTAAGGCGGAGCCACAGCAATACATAAAACAGAAAGGTACGGACAGACCCATGCAGATTTCTGATTTCTTACTGCAGAGATATAAAGCTGGCACCTATCCAACAATAATTTGGGCTTATAAATTCTGACTCTAGGCCGAAGCAATGTAAGGAGAGAGAATAAGGTGACGTGTGGATAATTGAGTTTCAAATGACATCGGCGCCCCACACACATCCCAACCGTGTATTCCGAGCATCTCCCAATCATAAATATTAAAGATGGCAAGTGTACATTGAGATGCAATGTAAAATGTAAGAAGACCGGATCTGTTCTCACAACTGACGCCTCATACACACATCCTATCATGCATTGAGAATATCTTCCGTATTTATTAATAAATATTCACGGGAGGTGTTCCCAATACACACAGCGGGGTGTGCGGCGGAGATGTGAACTCGTTTTAAAATACATGAAAATAAAATAGACTGCGAGTGCGATTTGCGACTTTGAAGAATAGCCGCGTTGGTGACGTGGACGAGGTGACGAATTTTTAACGAGTCGGTTGGGAGTTAGACTTTCAAAATTGTAGCGTCTGGCTGGCAGGTTGGTCCTCGAGTCACATTGACTTTGCCTATAAATAAATTCCAGTCTTCTGTAGTTTTCACAAGGCAGCCAAAGGCAATCAGAAAGCCAAGCTGCATTGCTTTGCCCAACCCCTCTCTTTTGCCCCAAAGTATACGCTCCTTGAAACAAAGCTGCCAGACAGAATTAACAGAATGTCGAACCCAGTTAACGTTCCTAGGTGGACTCCAAACGCAAGCCCAACAAGGTTACCTCACCCAGAAACCATTTCGCAGGAGAGGGATGATGACACGGAGATGGGAAGCATTGTGTCTGAAGAAGAACCCATGTCCATGTCCCACGGCATGGAAAGGACTTTCCCTTTCAGCACTTACTCCGCTCCTCCACCTTCTACGTTTCCCAACCCCAAGGACAAGGTCATCCACCCTCAACCTGCCTATAGCTTGAGAATTGAAACCGATGAAATTACGCACCACGTGGAGGCCAGAGAGGTTCAGTTGTCCAACCATGGCCATGCCGCCTATGCTTCTCGCGCTCCACTAACTGTTCCTTTGGAGTACCGACAGGACGGCATCTACTTGACATGGAAGGATCTGTGTGTTACGGTCTCCGACGCGAAAAGCGGGACACGGGCCATCCTTCAGGGTCTCACCGGTTACGCCCAGCCCGGCGAGGTCTTGGCCATCATGGGTCCTTCCGGTTGCGGCAAGTCAACTCTCCTTGATACTTTGGCTGGTAATCACATTCACACCTTCTCCAACTTGTTCTTTTCTCTTTTGCTTTCCAACTTTTCTCATCTTTTTTAATCTTTTAATATATATTAACCTTCCATACAAATTAAGAGATTCTGATCAACCAAACCAAAAATCACAAATTGCAGGGAGACTAGGTTCGAACACGAGACAATCTGGAGATATCCTTGTTAATGGACGAAGACAAGCACTGGCATTTGGGACCTCGGTGAGGCTCTTTTTTGTTTTCATTGTCACATGTCGTCTCTGGAATCTAGAAAAACTAGAGGGGAAACTCACACTAACTTTGCTTGAACCACCAACCGAAGCACTGAATAATTTTCTTGGTTTTAACTCTATCGTGGGTGTTTGGTTTTTGTCATGCGTGGATGTAGGCTTATGTGACTCAAGATGATACTCTAATGATGACATTAACTGTTAGAGAAGCAGTTTACTACTCTGCCCAGCTTCAGCTGCCCGACTCCATGCCGCTGTCCGAGAAGAGGGAAAGAGCAGAGATCACTATCAGGGAGATGGGGTTGCAAGATGCAATGAACACCAGAATTGGAGGGTGGGGTCACAAAGGGCTTAGTGGCGGCCAAAAGAGGAGAGTCAGCATCTGTATTGAGATCTTGACCCGCCCAAAGCTTCTTTTTCTGGACGAACCCACCAGCGGTCTTGACAGTGCGGCTTCCTACCATGTCATGAACCGAATCGTACGCCTAGCCCAACAGGATGGAAGGACAGTCGTCGCTTCCATCCATCAGCCCAGCAGTGAAGTTTTTGAGCTCTTCCACAATCTTTGTCTTCTTTCTGCTGGTAAAACGGTCTACTTTGGCCAGGCTTCAGCAGCAAGCGAGGTAACTACTAAATTTTGGTCTGTGGGAACATTTTTATTAGCAAATGGAGTCCTAGAATAATTCCCATTTTCATTTTATTGTAGTTCTTTTCATCAAATGGTTTCCCATGTCCAAGTCTGAGAAACCCATCGGATCACTACCTTAGGACGATCAACAAAGACTTCGATACGGTAATTTTTTTTTTTTTCTGTTAAAACCTCTCAACTTGTTTTCTATTTAAAAACTTGGGGAAACTTTTCATTTAATTTAAACTCTCTTTGGTTACTCCACAGGACGTCGAACAGGGCTTTGATGGGAAGACTATAAGCACTGACGAAGTAATTAACATTCTTGTAAAGTCATACAAGTCATCTGAGACTTGCCAGCAAGTGAAAAGACGGGTAGCAGAGATATGCAAAAGGGTATGAAATTGCTCCTCTGAATCATGGATCTCTATTCCTCAAGCTAAGAGTCAATATTGAAGACATTGATTTAATTTTCAGGAAGGTGCACCTTTGGAGAAGAAGGGCAGTCAAGCTAGCTTCCTTTCGCAGTCTTTCGTTCTAACGAAACGATCTTTTGTGAACATGTATCGTGATCTTGGGTACTACTGGTTGCGGCTTGCAATCTATATCGCTCTATGTCTCTGCGTAGGTACTATATATTTCGACATCGGCCACAGCTTCGGCTCCATTCAGGCTAGGGGCTCGATGTTGATGTTTGTCGCTGCCTTCTTGACATTTATGGCCATCGGTGGATTTCCTTCTTTTGTTGAGGACATGAAGGTGATTAAATAGATATTCAAAACTTAAGTTTGTTAATTTATTGGAGCTTCAATTTAAAATTACGAGTTTACTAAATGACTTTTGTTTCTTGCTTTATCTCTTATATTCAGATCTTCCAACGAGAGAGATTGAATGGGCACTACGGAGTGGGTGCATTCGTTCTGGGAAATTCGTTTTCTTCCATCCCCTACTTGCTTCTCATTTCTCTGATTCCAGGAGCAATTGCTTATTATCTCGTGGGTCTTCAGAAGGGAGCTGAGCACTTCGTCTACTTTGCTCTGGTGCTCTTCGTATGCATGTTATTGGTCGAGAGCCTGATGATGATCGTCGCGAGTGTTGTGCCAGATTTCCTCATGGGTATTATCACAGGAGCTGGAATTCAGGGTGTGATGATGTTGAATGGTGGGTTCTTCCGACTGCCGGACGATCTTCCGAAGCCTTTCTGGAAATACCCAATGTACTATATTGCCTTCCACAAGTACGCTAACCAAGGGTTCTACAAGAATGAGTTTGAAGGTTTGACGTTCCCCAACAATCTAGCAGGAGGTCCACCCACCATCACTGGAGATGAAATTTTGAGGGACACGTGGCAAGTGGAGATGGGTTATTCTAAGTGGGTGGACCTTGCAATCTTGTTGGGGATGGTTATCTTGTACAGATTCATGTTCTGGGCTATTATCAAGACTGTTGAGAAGATGAAGCCCATGATCAGGGCTTTCTTAGCTACCCCTCCCAATCAAATGGCACAGATCATGGAGACTCCCTCTACAAGTTAAAAAACTGAATTTGGTGTATCACTGTATTAATATTATGCAGTATTATGTGGCATGTGTGCTCGCTCAATTTTCGTTGACGTGCACTTGTTTTAATTGAGTGAGGCGCACTTAAATGTGACTTGCTTTTTCAAAAATATATAGTAGTTCATGATGTATAATCACTTTGTGAGTTTGTGTTATATATTTGCTTCAATTTGAAGATTTTGTATTAATAAAAGGATTTTATTACAATGTTTTCACTTTTTCTTCGTTTTTATTTTTTTACTTGTGTTTTCAGTCTTTAAGGCCGTGTTCTTGGTCTTTACGGCTGCGTTTTCAGCCTTCCGTTCAAACCAAACATAGCCTTTGATTAGATACATGATAATTGTATAACTCCCACCACATACTATCAATGATTTCTTTTAAGATAATCATTTTACTTAATTGTAATTGGAAATACTAAAACCCTAATAAGAATAGCTAGTGCCTTTTTGATAAGAGGAATCAATTTCTGCAATTCACATTAAGATCTAGTGCCCTATAAATGCCTTACATGCACATCTCAGTGTTCGTTGGGAATATTTCCTGAATTTGTATTGAGAGACATTCCCAATACACGATTGGTATGTGCTGTGGGGTGTTGTTAGTGGGTGCGCTATCATTTGTCCCAAAGCCTGTAAAAGAGCCTAAGCCTAACCAAGTTTACGCTCAATTCAATTTTTTTCTTGACCCCACCCCAGCCCAGAAAATGCAGCTCCAACAGTCCAACCTATACAAAAACTCGAATTGGACCATGCAACCAAGTTGTTCCCCTAATCCTAACCCATTATCATTTATTATTATCCTTTTATTTTCATGGCTTGTTTTGCTTTTGCAAAACAACTTATTGTTGGGTAAATTGATGGCCGGGAAAAATAAGATAATTAGGGTCCATTTGGTTTGCTGGATGGAATTGGAATCGTAATTAGAATGACATTTTCCCATACGAAGGAATGAACATTCCCTTCCCTTTTTTGGGGAATCAAAATCCATTTCAACCAATTCTGATTCTGATTCCGATTCCAGACTGAACCAAACAGGTGAAAGGAATAAATTATTGACTCCAATTCCAACTGTGTACCAAATGAACTCTTAGTCTAGCACCATCAGATCCATGATGATGATAATGATGAACAACCATGGAGCAACAGATGGAAGTACAGCCCACATTGTAACATGTAGATGTATAGCCCAACGATCGATCTTCACCTTTTTTTTCGGCTACATGGGAGTATGGGACTAACAACAGGGTATCCCATCCTCCCCCCCAACCCGGCTTCATGCGTTGGATGTCTTGCAGGTTTGCCCTGACATTAAAGACTTTTAGATACTGCAACTTTGCAAGCATTCTCGCGGCAACAAAAACTTAAGCCTCCATCTTTGCCTCTTCTTGCCTAATTACTTTTTGCAATTGAATAAATGCTGTTGGAGCATATTTTTACAAGAAAATGGCTTCTTCAGTCCCTGGGTGGAACCCATGTGCAAGCGATCCCATTCCCATCAAGAAGGTGAAATTCGATGGATTGGAGACAGAAAGAACTGCTTACGTCCAGTGGCGTGTAGAGAGATCTTTTCCCTTTGGTTGCAGTGCAATTTTATTTATAGTATAAATGTATGGAAGTGAAAATGAAAAGAATGTAACTTTTAGTTTAATTTTGTTTTAGGTTTTATTTTCCATCCCAATCGGTTACGTAGCTCAATCCATCTACATGACTACAGCATTCCACCATTTAGAAATCACACATCTATCCGAGGTGAAAAAATGTTCAAATGTCCAAGTTGAACTCTAGCTCTCAGCCTGGTATCTACTTGACATGGTAGGATATGTGTGTGGTCGTCTCAAATGACAAAGTTTTTTTTTTTTTTTTTGCAAGGATAAAACTGGAATTCATTAAACAGCAAGCAAGTTAAGGGAATATTTGGATCCCTTTACATGGTTTCTCAAAAAGATTGGTGAGGTTTACGTAGCTGGCATAGCTATTTACAAAAGAGTTCGTATGCCTATCTCTCTTTGCCATTTTATGGGCTAGCAAAATAACATCCCTGCTTACATACTTGATTTTAATATTTTCAAAAAAAGATAGAAGTTCCAAAATATGGTCATAAAGTGCTTGTTGGTCCCATTGCATCTGTTTTTCTGTCCCTCTGAGCTTCGTTAACACTGCTTTAGCATCTGAAAACAAAAAACCTGTCTTTACACCCATACAAAAAAAAAAAAAATTCTTAGTCCTCTTATCACTGCCCAGAGAGGCCTGTGAGTGAACATATATAAACCAGTAGATGCAGTTTGTGTGAATGGGTTCCATGAGTCATCAACAAGAATGATCGGAAATTCAGAGGAGAAAACTTGTTGTAAATCCCTTTCTGATTGAGGATCTAATGGATTGAGGAGTTTAAGTCCCAATTCTTTGTAACTGCAGTAACTTTCAGCCTTTCTAAATATTTGAAGGGGGTTTGGGTTCACTTTGTTAAATAATTGATTGTTTCTTGCATCACATATGCTTCTGAAGATGGTACATATTTTTGCAATATAGTTATGCTTTATCACTTTATTTTCCAAATGGGAGCTGTGTTGCCACCACCATTGGATTAGGTCCACTTGGCCTGAATTCAAAAAGATTTCTGGTACCAAACCAACCTGAGCCTGAATCCAGATTGCCCTAGAGAGAGGGCATTGCAGGAAAAAGGTGCTTTTGGGTTTCTGGAGAAACTTTACAAAAAGTGCACCCGGTTTCTTCTCTTCTCCTACAGCTCCATATTTCTGTCTTGGTTCGAATAGCTCTATGGAGAACCTTCCACATGAAGATTTGACACTTATGGGAGCATGGACTTTTCTAGATGCCAAAGTTGGGGAGTTCGCATCCTATGGACTCTATAGGTTCACACTTCATAGGATACATGTGCCCTCCTATAAAATCTCGCCGCATTGTTCAATCTCTCCCATTTTCAAAACTAATCGAATTTGCCTCCTTAACGACATTTACTTCATTTTTGGGTGCTACTTCCTAAAATCCTAAGTCTGCCTTTGGAAATGATGCAAATAAGTGTGAATGCAAATATATAGTGTAAATGGGTTCATATAAATTGCAAAGTTGGTTTAGTTTTGCATTAACAAATTTACCTTCTTACCAAACATACTTTTAGCTATAATGGATGCAAACACAAATTCCAATAAAGCATATTTTTTCTATGGAAAGCCCACTTGAATGCAAATATACTTCTTTTCTATTGATGTACTTTTACATCTTATTATCAATGTAAATATGCATTGGTCTGCCATTTATCAATGCATAAATGTATTGTTGCCAAACACAAGCAAAAGTGAACTAGAATGTAAATTTACCCTGAACCGGAATTTACACTCCATTTGCATCGTTTCCAAATGCAGTCTAAAGGGTTAAATACTTAAAATATATCCCTACCCTTTAGCAAATGGATAAAAACTTATAATATTGTTTGAAGAATTAAATTAATGGGAAAATTCTCGATTAGTACATTGTACTTTAGGCCTAGTTTAACTTTGATCTCTAAACTTTAAAATGCAACAATTCAGTACCTGAACTTTCAAAACATGTCAATTTAATACCTACCGTTAACCAGCCTATTAATCGGCCATTAAGTGACATTTTGAAAAAACAAAAATGTCATTTGAATGTCATCTAATTTTCTTTATCAACCATCCAAATGTTGACAAAAAATGAACGGTCCCAACTCCTTGTCTCTTCTATTCAAAAAAGTTGGGGTCACATGAATAAAGAGAATTAGAGGACACTTGAAGGGCATTTGCATCTTTTCAAATGCCACTTAATGGTTGATTAATGGGTTGACTAACAATAGGTACTGGATTGGCATGTTTTGAAAGTTTGGATACTGAATTGTTGTATTTTAAAGTTCAGAGACCAAAGTGAAAGTAGGCCCAAAGTATAGGGTACTAATTGGAAAATTTCTCTTAATTAAAATACCTTTAAAGTTTTTGGCAATTGACATCGTTCCTAAATATTGACAGAAAAATAAAATATCAAATTTGCCCTCTATTATTCTACAACACGTGAGAGTTAGAAAGAGGAAAAAAAATAGGATTGCAATTTGCAACGATTATTTCCTACCCAATCGAAAGGAAAACAGTCACTTTTATTCTCTAACGAGTGCTACTTCTTCAATTACTATCTATTTTAGTTCAATCTACTACTCCATCCTATTGGCCAGTCTACCACCACAGAACTCAACTTCTTTAGATTCTTCTAAATAAATAAGGTAAAATACAAAAACCTCCCTTCAAGTTTCTGACAATCATAAAAGTTTTCCCTATAATTTTATTTTAACAAAAACCTCTCTTGAACTTTTAAAAATTTGACAATAATCACCCTTTCGTTATTAATTCAAATGGAAAACGTTTATTGATGTATAATTTTTTTCAAATACCCATTTTACAAAAGCTCGTGTTCAAAGTATCCAAACACAAAATTTTGCCATGTCAGCCATCATGAGCTGTGCGTGAATTTCGCTGCGTTAGTCTCCAACTCCGTTTAGATTCTTCTCTGGTTCGTGAAAATCTCTTGCTTTTACGAAAATTTGCAAAGCATTTTCCTATCCTTATCTGCTTCATTATGATAACCTCCTGTAGTTATATGAAGTTTTCATTTAGGAGATGAGCTCTAATCAATTCGAAAGTTTACTATTCATCTTCTTTGTTGAGAGAGCGATGGCGAGTAGACTTTCCAACACCAAGTAACAGCAGCAACCCCTTCCAACTCTCTCTTATCTTCTCTCTCCCTCTCCCTCTCCCTCTACTTTTTTGTACTCTTTCTTCTTCTTCGTCCCACACCCCACCACCGTCACCACCCTGTTTCTTCCTCTTGAAGCAGCAATTTGCCATCTCTCCCTCCAAGTTTATCTACTTCTAACGGCAGATCTGAGCTTGGCGAAAACCTCTCCTCCCCCTTTCGTTTTCTATCTCTTTCCCATCTCATCACCGCCGTTGCAACAGCGGATCTAAGCTTGGCGGCAACCTCTCCTACCCCTTTTGTTCTCTATCTCTTTCCTGTCTCATCACCGTCGTTGCAACGACGGATCTGAGCTCGGCGGCAACCTCTCCTCCCCCTTTCGTTCTCTATCTCTTTCTCGTCTCATCACCACCGTTGCAACGGTAGACCTGAGCTCGGCAACAACCTCTCCTCCCC
>NW_010729151.1:2541214-2590547 GCF_000365185.1 Nelumbo nucifera
TATACCTTCGGTGGCGATGGTGCTGCTAAGAGGGCTGGTGACTGTCGTTGGACCATGCCGACTCTTCCTCCCTTCGGTTGGGAGGCCTTGCACTCCTCTGAGGCAGGCTAGCAGGGCGGTTGTTTCCGGATTCTGAGGGCTTTGCCCGCTGAGGGTCAGTAGGGCCGAGTGCTTGTGGTTCTGCGGACTTGTGTTGGCTTTGATGTCCCGATGCCCTGGCGGGGCGGTCCCCTCGAGGGTGGTCTCCTGCCTGGGGCAAACTTGGTCAACACATTGGGTGAGGTATTCCAGATGGTCGAGGACCGCCTGGAACTACTCATTGGTGACCAGGTTCGGAGCGTTCCTAGCTCTTCGTGCCATGTTGACCGGTGCTTAGGAGAGTTTTAAGGTTTAAGTTGGATGGGAGAATGTCATAGTGACATTTCCCACAAACGGCACCAATTGTTGTTGCTCGGATTGGTCGAGGGCAACACTGTAATTTCACTCTTGAGATCCGGGACACGGTCGAGGGCTTCGAGTCTCTAAGGTGCTTCCAAAGGGAGCCAAAGCCGAGGGCAGGTTGAAGGCTGGAGAGGTGTGCCGAGGCTGAGGGTTGGAGGCTGAGGCAGACTACCTTCTCAAGTACTAGAGAGGCCAAGGCCTAGGGGCCGAGGTGGATGATCTCGAAAGAGTTGGTGTCGAAGTCGGGATGCTCGCTTGAGCGTACGAGGGGTCCAAAGGGGCTTGAGTTTACTCTGCAAGGAAGGAAGTGTCAGAGGCCTCGGGTGAAGACCCGAGGCGAGGACTTCGACGGTCAAGTTAGTGTTCGCACAAGGTAAGTAGAAGGTTCAATGCAGAGGCACCCAGACGAGGTCACTAGTAAGCACTAAGTCCTCGGTAAGAAGAATATCAAGAGTCTTAAAGATTCTAGAGAGCCTTACCTTGTGGGAGGTGCCTTGTATTTATAACCGGAGATGCCTAGGGGGTAGTTGGGCTCGGGCGGCCTAGATGCGAGCCGTATGGGGGCTAGCTTGGATGGTCCAAATGCGAGCCATACGAGGGCTAAGTGTGAGGATATGGCGGAGCCACATGGTGCCCCGCGATTGGGCCTGCCTGGTCCACACATGGCCACACCGCGTGCCTCACTATTGGCCTCTGCTGGTGCCCGCTGGCCGACACGTGTCAGCCCCGCATTGGCCAGCTGAATGCGCCTACATCAGTATCATAAATCATTTGATATATATAGAAAAGGCAAAGTGCAATAAAAGCACTGTAAACTTGCTTCCCATGGAAGTCTTCACAATTGACGAGCTGATCAAGAGGATGATGTGCTTGGTTAACTCTTGCAAGTTATGGGGGACATAATGAACATCTCTTGCATTGCAGCTTTACTTGGAGATTGTGGAAATACTCTATGGTGCCTTTTAGGTTAGGTTGGGTGGTGCTGGATGGAGTGGTGTGGCAAGCATATAATATAAGTAAGAAAGATTGATTTCTTTGGAAAGCTTTAACAATATGAGCTTGTCTTACACCACCAATCCCTATCCTGGATTAAGGAGGGTTGTGTCAGTTTGGTAGCTGGCATTAAAACTTCTGCCAAACTCTTGTTCTCATGGATCCTGGGTTGTCTTTTTCATGCCCGTGCTAGGGTGTGACACTAAACAAAATGGAATGGCAAAACAGGATTTATGTAGCTGACCCCATATAGTTGGGACAAGGCTTAGATGATGATTTATTTGGACCTGACTACTTTTCTTTAACTACTTCGTAAGGGATTTGGAACAAATGTATCTATATAACCTTCAATAGTAGTGAGAGCCTTGTGTGGTTTTGTTAGATGTATAGGCTTTTGCTTTGACATTCAGAGGCATTTTGCATTAGACATATGAAAGTTAGAAAGGGAAGAGTTATGCATAACATAATAGTTAGTTGAGGACAGAAAAGTGATACACTCTTCAATAACAAAATTGCTTCTTTTAGTTTTTGTAGCTATTATAAAGACATTAATGGTTTAGAGTAGCAAGGTGGTTGTACATCTTAATTATTGTAATTCCTTTGTTTAATTTTCTTTTTGTTGTTTTTATTGGCTATTTGTTTCCTCTAGATGAAATTGTGTTGTGCCACAGATCCAGCTAGTGCTGCTGCAATTCAGGCAAGTAGGGAGGAGGGAGATTCTCGATCAGTGTTTGTTGGTAATGTGAGGTTCATGATCCTTCGCTTCACAATTTATCATATGTAGAGTTCTTATGCATTTCCTTAAGACACACTTGAAGAAAACTGCCTCTGCAGCTCTGCTGTGATTCCTTTTTCAGCATGCTGATTCGTTCCTTTCACTTTTGCTCATAAAAGCTCTTTGTGCATGAATAGATATATACAGAATTCCAGATGCCTTTGCTTCTGTTAAACATTGAAATGATATATTTCTAAGTTTCTTTTTTTTATACTTTGTATGCTTGCATGTGTTAACATACTATTGATCAGAAACTTGAATACATGCATGCATTTTATATGCATACATATTTATTACATAGGTTGCATGGCTTTTAGTTTACATTCTATATGCATTGTATCCTTCTTTTAATGGGCATACCTTTTGTTTATGTGGTATTGCATGACAATCAGATTTAGCTTAATGCATGGAATGGGATAATGAAATTTATTTTTCAACTTGAGCAAATTAAAGTATTTTAGTTTATGAACCTGACATTTTCAGTTTATTCGATGTTTCCATCCCTGCAAATGCATCTAATGGAGGCAAGCTTTCAAGTTTTCTAGTGTTCAATGTTCTATTACTGTCTAAAGACAGATATGGTAGAACTGTGCAAGACCAATGAGTGCACACTAATGTGGAATGATTTGGTGCAAGTAGAAGGCTCTAAAAGAGCAAGGAGAAGACAGATGTGCTCATTTGTGTAGAGCAAGTGGTAAACAAATTAAAGTATTTTAGTTTATGAGCCTAACATTTTCAGTTTATTTGATGTTTTGTGTTCCTGCAAATGCATCTAATGGAGACAGCTTAGAGAAGGGCGTAAGAGACTTTGTTGAAGGAAAGTTGCATAATGAGGAATTAGAAAGGATTTGGGAACAGATTTGCATCCTCCTCGAGGAGTATAGGTGCATGGAAGAATTTTTAGAGGATCTTTTAGGAAACCCGAAGAGACCAAAAGTAGCAGAAAAGCCTCCAAGTAGAGATTGATTTTAGACATAGAAGATCTGGAATTCAGTGGAAGAGGGGGGGAGAAGGAAAGCCTCCAAGTAGAGGCTTGCTCTTTGAGGTGGGCTTAGAAATCTTTGTTTTCATGAAAATCATTAGCTGGAATGTTAGGGGTCTAGGGAGTGCGAGGAAGAGAAGGCTTATTAAGGATCTCCTTAGGGAAAGGTCGGATATTGTGATGTTACAGGAGACCAAATTAGCTGAAGTCGATAGAAGATGGGCAAAAAGTATTTGGAAATCAAGGGGAATAAGTTGGGTCTTTGCACCTTCTTGGGGGGCTTTGGGGGGTACCGTTACACTCTGGAGAGAGGATGTTGTGCAGGTAGTGGAGGAGCTAATAGGAAACTTCTTGGTGTCATTAAAGTTTAGGGTAGTGGAGGATGGATTAACATGGGCACTAACTAATATATATGGACCAAGTACTTACAAAGAGAGGAATGGATTTTGGGAGGAATTATATGGGATTCAAGGGATTTGGGAAGGTCTTTGGTGTTTGGGAGGGGATTTCAATGTAATTCGGTTTACTAATGAATCAAATTATCCCCAACAAACCATTACAACAAGCATAAGGAAGTTCAATGATTTTATAAATAACTACGAGTTAAAGGAACTCCCTCTGTTGCAAGCGCACTACATCTGGTCCAGTTTTTAGGAAAAACCAACTTGCTCAAAGATAGATAGATTCCTTTTTAATGAAGGATGGGGAAACAATTGGGGGGATTTGATTTCTAGAGCTCTACCCAGAATTACTTCTATTCATTGTCCCATTAACAGGAGCCTTTCAGGCTAGGACCTCGACCCTTTAGGTTTGAAAGCATGCGGTTGACACACTCGGACTTTGTGAAGAAGATTAAGTAATGGTGGAGCATAGAAATAAGGGGGAGTGAAGTGGAAAGGGGTAAGACTTCACAAAAAATTGAAAAGTTTGAGGTCAAATTTGAAAGAATGGAACATGGATCAATTTTGGGAGAATAGAAAAAAAAATGAAATCTTCTTTGATGTCCCAAATAGAGGATTTGGATATGAAGGAATCCCAAAGAACCATGAACTCTCAAGAAAGAGAGCGGTGGTGGAAACCGAAAAGGGATCTAGAAGAGGTCCTCTTGCGAGAGGAAATTTCTTGGAGGCAAAAATTTAGATGTAAACTGATCAAGGAAGGTGATGAAAACACTAAATTCTTCCACGGACTAACTGATGGAAGGAGAAGGAAAATCTGGTAACTAAATTCGAAGTGAAAGGGCTAGTTTATAATTCCCAAGAGGAGATAGCCAATTGTTTTGTTGATCACTTCAAATCTATTTTGAGGAGACCCCTAGGCACTAGAGTAGAATTGGAAGGTGTGACTTGGCAGAGACTAATTGAAGAAAGCAAAGGTTGGTTAGAAAGGAACTTTGAGGAGGAGGAGATTAGGCAAGCTGTTTTATCAATGGACAGATCCAAAGCACCCAGGCTGGATGGGTTTACTATGGCTTTCTTCCAAATAAGAAAGAGGCTAAGCATCCTAAGGATTTCAGACCTATTAGCTTGGTGGCTAGTGTGTACAAGATTTTGGCTAAGGTCCTATCTCTGAGGATTAAAAAGGTGCTCCCCTCCCTCATTAGTCAAGCTCAAGGTGCTTTTGTTCAAGGGAGATAAATAATTGATCAGATTCATAGCAAATGAATGTGTGGAGGAAATGAGATCGGGTAATCAAGGTTTTGTTTGCAAACTGGATCTTGAAAAGGCCTATGATCTAGTGGGTTGGAGTTTTCTGTTAGAGGTGCTAAGGAAATGCGGGTTTGGGGACAAATGGTGCAAATGGATAAATGGCTGCATTACTCTATCTTAGTCAATGGGTAGTTAATGATTTCTTCCCAGCCTATAGGGGCCTAAGGCAAGGTGACCCCTGTCTCCTTTCTTATTCACACTAGTTGTTGATGCTTTTAGCAGACTCATATCAGAAGCGGACAGGGTCGGGTCATTAAGAGGGTGGAGAATAGGCAGAGACATAGTTCCAATTACTCATCTCCAGTTTACGGATGGCATTATAATATTCTGTGAGTGGTGTGACCTAAGGGTGGTGAGAAATTTGAAGAGCTTAATTTTGAGGTGGCTCTAGGCAGCCTCTACTGGCCTAGGCTCCTTTGTAATGTTATGTGATTTAATAAAATACCTTACCTTTTACAAAAAAAAAAATTGAAGAGCTTAATAATTCTCTTTGAGAAGGCTTTAAACCTGAAAATCAACCTTGAGAAGAGTTGTGTGGTGGGGATAAACCTAAATAGAGGGGAGTTGGAGTCCATTGCAGCCTGTTTAGAGTGAATTTGGTCACAATGGCCTTTATCCTATTTAGGACTTCCCCTAGGTGCTAACATTGTTTTGAGTAGAAATCTGCTGAATTCAAAAATATGAACGAAAAGTAGTTTCTTGAAGAGAGAAGGAGAAGAAGAGATCTTGAAAAGAAAAGAGAGCAATAATTTGGCCGGGGTGGCATAACATAAAACAGCATATATAAGACTCAAAAACATAATAAAATTTGGACTCACATAACTACTGTGGTCCCCACCTCCTATCTAACAACTAACATAAAACATCTACTCAGATAACATAATAAAATTTGGACTCACATAACTACTGTGGTCCCCACCTCCTATCTAACAACTAACATAAAACATCTAGTCATAAAACAACACAAAACTAATTAATCTTCAACACTCCCCCTTAAGTTGGGAGTAAATGTCATACATTCCCAACTTGCGTAGATCATGTTCAAGCTTGTTCTTTGCCACCCCTTTAGCGAGAACATCAGCCAACTGCAACTCTGAAGAGACATAAGACAAGTAGACTTCTCTGGCTGTTACCCTTTCTCTTATGAAGTGTCTATCAACTTCAATGTGTTTTGTCCTGTCATGCTGAATTGGATTGTGGGCAATATTGATTACAGCCTGATTGTCACAGTACATCATCATAGGTTCCTCTGCTTTCACCCTAATCTCACTCAAAAGAGATCTAACCCAAAGAAGTTCTRAGGCACCATGAGCCATGGATCTATACTCAGCCTCTGCACTACCTTGCCACAACCGCTTGCTTACTCTTCCATGAGATCAAGTTTCTACCTACAAATGTACACACTCCTGATGTAGACCTCTTGTCATCTAAGCACCCTGCCTAGTCTGCATCTGTATAAGATTCTAACTTCGGATTTTCATGATTTGAGAAAAGAATTTCTCTGCTAGGGTGCTTTTTCAGATATGCAAGTATTCTCTCATTAGCTTCCCAGTGCTGAACCCGAGGTGCATGCATGTATTTTCTCACAACACTGACAGCATAGGAAATATCTGGTCATGTCATTCACAAATATAGCAGTCGGCCCACCATTCTTTGATATCTCCCACATCTTTTACTAGCTCACCATCTACAACATTAATTCTATGATTTGGATCAATAGGAGTGTCTGCTAGTTTGGTTCCCAACTTCCTAGTCTCTCACAATAGGTCAAGTACATACTTTCTCTGAGAGATGAAAATCCCATGCTTAGATCTTGTAACTTCAATCCCCAAGAAGTATTTGAGCTCACCAAGATCTTCGATCTCAAATTCTTGTTGCAATGATTTTTTGAGATCATCAAATCTCCTCCAAATCATTTCCTGTAACCACTATATCATCCACATACACAATCAAAATTGACACTAGAGCATCTCTCTTCTTTACAAAGAGAGTGTGATCAGACTGGGTTTGAGTGTACCCAAAACGACTAAGTGCCCCTCTAAACCTATCAAACCAAGCCCTAGGTGACTGTTTCAGACCATACAATGATTTTCTGAGTTTACACACCTTTCCTTTACCAATATTTTCATAAAAACCTGCTGGAATGTCCTAATATACCTCTTCCTATAAATCACCATTAAGGAAAGCATTTTTAACATTAAGCTAAAACAATGGCCATGAATAGGTGGTTGTCAGAGATAAAAGAATACAAATTGAACTCATCTTAGCTATCGTGCAAAGGTTTCCAAATAATCAACACCATAGGTTTGAGTATACCCTTTTGCCACCAACTTTGCCTTGTACTTCTCTATCTTGCCATCGGCCCTATACTTTACAGTGAATACCCATCTACATTCGACTGTCTCCTTGTCTGGAGGGAGATCAACTATTTCCCAAGTTTGGTTTTTAACCAAGGCTTTCCATCTCTTCTTGCATGTCTGTTTTCCACTCAAGTTTGGAGAGAGTCTCAGTAACATTCTTGGTATAGATACAAAATCCCGGGAAAAAATAAAAGCTTGGTAGGAGAGTGATAAGGCACTATAGGAAAGATGGTGTGAAATGCAATGGGTTGTACACTTTCTCTTCCCTTTGCGAAGTGCAATGGGAAGATCAAGGTCAGTGGGATCAGTTGCAACAATGGTTAGGTACAGGAACATTATCATTAGAAAACATAATAGGCTTAGGCTCAAGGGGAATACCTAGAATTGTATCTGTTGAATCTGGAGCTTCAGAAGGACTGATAGAGAGTGGTGTGGGTTGAGGATGTGTGGAGTCGACCATCGTCTGCCGGCGCTGATATTTCTGTGAGACTACTTGTAGTGGCTCAGGCAATGAAACTGATGGAGGCACAAAAGAAACAAGAAGAGGAACAGACTGTAAGTTCTCCCCAAAACTTTCCCCCTGAGGAGAACCACTCGAGAAGGTGGATTCAAAAAAGGTGACACCCATAGTGACAAATCTGCTTCTCGACATAGGATCATAACAACAATACCCCTTTTGATGGAGGCACAAAAGAAGCAGGAAGAGGAACAAATTGTAAGTTTTCCCCAAAACTCTCCCCCTGAGGAGAACCACTCGAGAGGAAGAAGGTGGATTCAAAAAAGGTAACATCCATAGTGACAAATTTGCTCCTCGACACAGGATCATAACAACAATACCCCTTTTGGTTCTGAGCATACCCAAGGAAAACAAATTTTTTGGCCTTAGGATCCAATTTCTTGCGATGGGGGCCGAGAATGTAAACAAACAAAACACTACCAAAACCCTCAGAGGTATGTGAAATATCTCTCCATCTGGAAAAAGAAGGCTAAATGGCACCTTAAACCCCAAAGTTCGTGAAGGAACATGGTTAATCAAATGCATGGCTATAAGAACTGCACCTCCCCAGCAATGCACAGGAACTGAAGCACACACCATAAGACTTATTGAAGCACACACCATGCTTCAAGGATTGTGGTCAGGTCCTCAAAATACTCTCTGGCATTATCTGATCTAAAAGCCTTAGTTCTCACTCCAAATTGTGTGAGAACCATCTGGTGGAACTGTCATACCAAGTTAGGAACCTCATTTCGTGATCTCATCAAATATATCCAAGAATACCACGTATAATCATTCACAAATAAGAGAAAATAACGGTATCCTCCCATGGAAGGAATATGATATGGCCTCCATACATCAGTGTGAACAATATTAAAAGCAAAAGTACTTCTTTTATTACTTGGCTTAAAAGAATGTCTACAATGCTTTCCTAACTGACAACTCTCACACTCCAAGGTAGATAACTGAACAGACTCAAATAACTTTGGGAAAAGAAATTTCAATGAACTAAAAGAAAGATGTCCCAAGTGATTGTGCCAAAGCATAATCTGGCTCACTGACTTTGACCCACTACTACTGCTGTTGCTAACATGATGGCTCTGATGTTTCAGATTCTCATCCAGAAGGTAGACTTCATTCACCTCACGACCACTCCCAATCATCTTCTTTGACTCTAGATCCTGCAAAACACAATTACTAGGAAGAAAGGTCACTGGACAATTCAAATTTTTTGTCAAAGAACTAACAGAAAGTAGGTTGGTATGAAGTCTAGGGACATGCAAGACAGAAGATAAAGTAATATCATTGGTCACTCTAACTGTCCCCTTCCCAGTAATGGGAATATGTGAACCATCTGCTGTATAGACTCTGTCACTAACCAAAGCACAACTGATAGGAACTGAAAAGGGTAGGGACATTAGTCATATGCTCAGATGCTCTTGAGTCTATAATCCAAGGAGGTCCCTCCTTACCTGAAGTGGATGCAAGATTTGCAGTTGCATATGAACTACCTGTGTGTGCAAAAGAAGTGGTGTAGTTAGCTCTTGCACTCTACTATCCATCTGAAAGGCTAGAGCTAGAGCTAGCTCACTGCTGCTACTGCAATGGATTCCCAATCAATTTGGGAAAGAGGGGCTGAACAGTCTCTTGTAGTGGCCACATTTGCATTTCCCTTCTTGTTCCTTATTCGGGCAGGCATAAGATTTGGATGAAGCTTCCAACAAGTATCCCTGATATGCTTAGGTTTCTTACAATAATCACACACACCAAGTCCTTCTTATCTTCCCTTCTAGTCTCACTGCTCCCCTTGTCTCCATTCGGCTTAGGTTTGGTTGTACTAACCATAGTCGACTGGTCAATCCCAGGCTGTCTCAGCATGATATTCCTCCTGCTCTCCTCTCCAGAAACAAAAGCATATGCTTGAGAGAGTGTCACACTCTCCCTAGAAAGAATATGCTGCCTGGCAATGTCAAATTCAGGGTTCAGCCCTACCATGAACTCAAAAACCCTATTTTTCTCTACCAGTTTTTGATAGGTTGCTGCACCACTTACACTTTCCCATACCACAGTTTCTAAGTTATCTATTTCCTGCCAAAGGGTTTTTAGCATGGAGAAATACATGACAAGGGGTTTTTCTCCCTGTTTTACACTAATCACTTGATTCCTTAACTGATAGGCTCTAGCTACATTTTGCTTCCGAGAGTAGGTTTTAGTCACTCCATCCCAAATCTCCTTAGCAGTATTAGCCCATAGGAATTTTTTTCTAATATGAGGTAACATAGAATTACACAGCCAGGACATTACTATGTAATTCTCTTACACCCATTGAAAATAATCTATACTAGGCTTCTTCTCCTTCTCAGTGATGTATCCTAATTTTCCACGGGCACCAATAGCCATCTTGGTTGATTGTGCCCACTCTAAATAATTTGTACCATCAAGTTTTACTTTAGTAATGATTCCAGACCCAAAAAATATCACTACTACCTCCAACATCCAGTCCCATGGTACCGGTGGATTTCACCTCGGTACTCCAACTCTCCATCTTACTTCAAACAGTTCAACAGTAAGAAAAAATAGATTGGAGATCTTCCAAAGGCAATTCAATATCACACACACTGAAACCAACCCTTCTGGAAGAAGAAAACCCTATTCGGAGAGAAATCTCTCTCCTCTCCATGCCTCCCAAGAGAGAGAAGAGTGAATCGATCTCTCCAGGAGGCTCAGAAAATTCCAGAAACTTAAACTGCCCTCTTCAGAATAACAAAAGAAAACTAACAATACCTGGGTGCCCAAGATAAGATAAAAAACAAAGAGTCCAACTTTGAAGCTGAATAGTAGATACCTTCCTAATGACTAGATCCCACCAAAATATCCAAGAACTAGGGCTGCATGAGAATGCTTCAAGAACCTTAGCTGAGGCTCTGATACCAAGTAGAAATATGCTGAATTCAAAAATATGAACAGAAAAAGTAGTTTCTTGAAGAGAGAAGGAAGAGAGAAGGAGAAGAAGAGATCTTGAAAAGAAAAGAGAGCAATAATCTGGCTGCCCCCTTCACTTATTATTTATACTAAAAATATAAGAGTAGTACAAAGACAACGATGCCCTTATAGGGCGGCATAACATAAAACAGCATATATAAGACTCAAAAACATAATAAAATTTGGACTCACATAACTACTGTGGTCCCCACCTCCTATCTAACAACTAACATAAACCATCTACTCATAAAACAACACAAAACTGATTAATCTTAAACATTTTGAAAGAGGGGAGTTGGAGTCCATTGCAACCTGTTTAGAGTGCATTTGGTCACAATGGCTTTTACCCTATTTAGGACTTCCCCTAGGTGATAACATTGTTTTAAAAGGCTTAAACCTTAAGGCATGAGGCATTCAAATTTTGCCTCAAGGCTTAAGCCTCATAACTTTGGTTTGGGGCTTAAGCCTTTGTCAGAATGAGGCGTAAGCCTCAAGCCTCAAGGCGTGAGGCGTAACATGAGGTGTAAAAAGGCGTAAGCCTCAAATATCAACATTATTTAGTGATTCCATGCAAAAAATACATTATTTTATGCATTTTTATAGCTCAAAATATATAGAAAAGGCACTTTAATAATTATGGGTCAAATAAAAAGAGTAAAAATGAAAAACCAATAGGGCAAATCAAGTTTTATTAGTTTCTCTTAGTACTTTAGCCTAATAGAGTTTAATGCAAATTGGGCGAGAGTATTTCTTGGATGGGTGACCTCCTGGGAAGTCCTCGTGTTGCACTCCAACTTTTATTTATATTTATCAAAAAAAAAAGAGTTTAATGCATAAAAAAGGCCAATCAAGTTATTTGTTTCTCTTGGATAAATCAAGTGGATTTTTTTTCTTAATATTCTAATTTAACATCCCAAGTTTGTTGTTTTTCTTATTTTTTTCTAATGGATTTATTTTTCTTTTTATTGATTTTTTTTGCATAGATCAAATCAACTACATTGTTTCTTTTCTTCACAACTGTTGGATGACCATAAATCTAATGCCCATTATATAAGATGATTATTCATATGAATAATTTTGTACTATTGCATTTTGAAACCTAAAATGTAAAATGTTTATAATTGTTAGATGATTTTTTCTTATTTTATTTAATGCTTAAAAGTTAAAACTTATTGCTTACAAAATTCTATTTTATGGATATTTGTACCTTCCATCATTCTAACTTGGTATATTACATGTTATTTTTATCATTTATAAATTTTAATTATTTTTTTTCTTAATTTTTTGAGGCTTACGCCTCATCTTTTTGAGCCACTACGCCTCAACTACGCCTTTAGCCTCTTGGCTGTTAACCCAAAGGAAAGTAGATTTTGGAACCCTGTGGTGGAAAAATTCGAAAAGAGATTGGCAGCTTGGAAGAGAAACTATATTTTTCTGGGGTGTAGAGTAACTTCGATTAAAGCAACACTAGCCAATTTTTCAGTCTACTTCCTTTCAGTCTTTAGGATACCCAACAGGGAGGCTAAGAGGCTAGAAAAATTGATGAGGGACTTCCTATGGGAACTTGGGGAAGAGAAAAAAGATCACTTGGTTAGGTGGGAAGTGGTGAGCCGAAGCAAAAAAGGACTAGGGTTAGGGAATGTAATGTGCAAGAGTGAAGCTCTTCTAGGTAAATTGCTTTGGAGGTGGCCATTGGAAAGAGAGAGAGGTTATGGTATGAAGTGGTAAAGAGTATCCATGGCTGTTCCGTTTCCGGCTGGGATGCTGGGGTATCTCGAAGGGCTTTACTCACATTGCCTTGGAAGGCAATCTCTAGCACTCTTCCCAAATTCCTCAGGTTTGTAAGGTTTGACGTCTTCTCTAGAAATTCTGTCCTCTTTCGGGAAGACGTTTGGGTGGGCACTCAACCTCTAAAAGATCTTTTCCCATCTCTTTATTCTATCTCCCTCTTTATTCCATCTCAAGATTCCTTTCCCCCCTGATCTCCCTTTGGCCTAAAACTAGGATTTTGGGTTTTGTAGAGGCCTAAGGGATGATGAGTCCATTTGTGTTTTAGAGCTCTTGCTTCTTCTAGAGTCTGTGTGTTTGGACCCTCCTAAACCTAATAAAAGGATTTGGACATTGATCCTGAGTGGCTCTTTCACTTGTGCCTCTTTCTTTAAATCCCCTTTTTCCTCTCCCTCCTCTCGGGTTTTCCTTGTTAAAGAGATATGGTCAAGGCCAATTCCTCCTAAAATAGCTGTGTTCTGTTGGGAAGCCTACTATGGTAAGATCAATACTTGGAAAATTTGCAAAAGAAACCTTATATGTGTTTGTCCCCAAACTAGTACTTTTTATGTAAAGTGAAGAATGAGGACTGTCACCATTCGCTGATATCTTGCTTTTTTGCTGCCAGTACTTGGAATTGGTTTTAATGCTATTTGGGTGTAGGTGGAATTTGCCCTCTGAAGAAAATCTACTCTTTGAACCGTTTGCCTTTGGGCGACTGACAAAGAGAGGGAACTTAATGTGGAAGTGCATAAGAGCAACTGGTTTGTGGACAATTTGGGAGGAGAGAAATGCTAGAATTTTTCAAGAGGAGAGAAGTATTGCTGATGTAAAGGAATGTATACTGACAAGGACAATTTTCTGGTTGAAAACTTCAGACCTGTTCATGAACTCTTACGATGATTTAAGGAGGAATTGGGCAGCAATGGCATCCACAGCTGCCACAAAGAACAGACTACAAGCTGAATGGAATCCTCCTTAGCAAGAGTGGTTAAACTAAATTTTGATGGAAGCAGTCATAGTCCAGGGCCCTCGGGTATAGGAGGGATCTTGAGAGACAAGGATAGCAACATCCTATCCTTGTTCTCAGGACCAGCGGGAGTTGGAGAATCTACAAGGGCTGAGATATTAGCACTGGTGCAAGGTTTACAAGTTGCTTACCAATTGGGAGTCAAGAACTTGATAGTTGAGTGGGACTCCAAGGTGGTAGTGGGCTGGCTATCGAATCCAGAAACAGTTTTTTGGGGTTACAGGGACCTTTTGAAGAAAGTTAATTGGCTGACAAGGAATATGGCAGTTAGCTTTCAGTGGGTCAGCAGAACAGCAAATGCTATGGCTGATTCCTTGGCTAAACAAGGGGTATCAAGGGGTGATTTGTTGTGGGCTACCTTGTAATTGTAATTTCCAGTTAGAGTGTGCTTTTTATCAGTGTTCAGCTCTAAGGGGAGGTAACACCTCGTGCCTCCTTTTAGGCTAATTGTACACTTCTCCTATGCCTAATAAAAATACCATTCATTTATCAAAAGAAAAAATGTTGTATTACTGTCTAAGATAAAAATGGAGGAACTGTGCAAGACCCATGGGTGCACACTAGTGTGGAATGATTTGGTGCAAGTAGAAGGCTCTTAAAGAGCAAGGAGAAGATACATGTGCTTATTTATGTAGAGCAAGTTGGAAAGCTACCTTCTACTTATTAACCTCCTACACTTTTGCTTGTAGTATCTAGGAGTATCTAGCAAGAGGATAATTTGGAGAATGCAAGGGCTGTAATACCATGGCTCATATGGAACCTATCCAAAAAAAACATGGCCCATATGGGAAGGAGGAAACACAAGAATCTTTAAGGAAAAAACCATACAAAAGGTCTTGATGGAAAATATCTGGATTAAGGTTGTTCACTGGGTTAAGCTCTTGTGAAAACCTTTAAGTCATTTTCTATTGAGGATATCTTGAGATGATGACAAGTTACGATTGCTTCTACCTCAACAGGAAGAACAATACAAATTTGTTGGCATTCTTTGAAACTAAACCAAATAAAGCGAAACTATGATGGACACAGCTTAGGGAACCCATGAAGGTCCATTGGTTGACTCCATTGGTGCTCTTTGAGGTTAGCGATGGTGTGGTTTTGGCATTATACTCTGGACCTGTTGGCCAAGGTGACTCAATGAGGGCTGAATTATTAACACTACACCAGGGACTAAAATTGGGCAAGACATTAAATTATAGAATTCTCCTGGTAGATTGAGATTCCTCAGTAATAATTGACTGGCTTCCACGTTATAATCCAAGAGTGTGGCATTGTAGACATATAGTGAGAGAAGTTAGACATAAAGATTGGCTAACAGTTTGGTAGATGCCTTTGATAAACAAGGAGTGAACAAAAACCAATTCTATTGGGGATAACTAGTTAACTACTAGGGAATCTGGACCGTATTAATAATATGAAATGGAAATGTAAGGAGGCATAGTCTGTCCAGGATGTTAAGGCTGCTTGGCACAATTCTTTGTAAGGTAGCAAAGGCTACTAGAGAATCTGAACCCTATTGACAAGTGTGTATATGTGTGTCTTAATATAGCACAATTGGCAGGACACGATTCATATAGCCAACCCCAAGTAGTTGGAAATAAGGCTAGTTGAATTGGAGACACATGGGAAGTTCTGTTAAATGCAACATGGATGATTCCAGTAACCATCTTTCTCTTAGTGCTATCCTGGATTTTACATGCCATAGTCACATTATGCAGATAAAGACCAACTTAGTTGGCGAATCTGACTAGCGGTTATTTAGAATCTGCAAATGAGCCTACATGTTCATTTCTTTGAATGAATTCTGGAGAGTGCTCGTAAAAATTGTTAACTCCTTAACAGCTGGAGAGTACAAGGCCTAAGCAAGAAAGGGAAAATTTTATGGCATCTGATTCCAGGTGCCGTATTATGGTCGATATGGCAAGAAAGAAACTCAAGGATATTTCAAAACAAAAGCTGTCATGAAGATGAAGTGTGGCAGAAGATCCTGCAGAAGCTGTTTTCTTGGTCTTTGATTCAGTTTAAAGTTGACAGTTCTTTTTATAGTTATCTTTTTGACTTTGAAAGTCTGTTTGTCTCTCCCAATGGGTTTGTGGTTTGAGTGCTTTTACTTCTAATGAATTGATACTTCTCAAAAAAGTTGTCAACCCCTTAATATGAATTTGGAGCACCCAAGGACCATAAGAATTAAGGACCATCCACTGCCACATCCACCTTGTAACATTCTGGGAGACAGGAGAGGACTGGTTGAAAAGTTGAATAACAAAACAAAAAACACATAAAGAAGGATAGCAGGAGGCTAGCTTAGGGTTTTTTGTGATATGTGACAGCTCACTAATATATGACTAGTTGGCTTCAGTTCAGTTTACAATTAACTAAACCGAAACTGAACTGACTATTTGGGTTCCGCATTTCACTAAACCGAAGCGAACAACTTTATTTGGGAACTGACCAATTGGGTTGAGTTGGGCCAGTTTGGTTGTTTTTTACTATTTGGTGAACAGCCCTACTGGCTACTAACAGGGTCTTCCACATCTATCCACCTTTGCTGTTCTAGGAATGAATCCTTCATATTGAAAATCATGATTAAATCTGTATAATTAAAAGTATAACCTTTTTTCATAATCTCAAAATTAAATGAAAGATCATTTATCTGATTATTCTGTTCCGATCTTTTTGATATTTCTGTTACATTTCCTTGTTTGGGTATTCAGGAAGCATGGTCCATTTCCAATTTAGCAACTGAGATCTTTCTACACTGGTTTCTGCATTGTGTGTTTGTTTTCTTCTAGTGTTTTTGATCAATAATATTTGGTTTCTTCTATTGCTCATTCAGTTGTTGATAATTGAAGTATTGATACCAAATTACCAATGTTTCATACAAAAAGTGTAGCCTGACAACAGTTTTTCTTCTCTTCTTTTCTTTTTTTTTTCTGATGTTTGACCTTTTCTTTTGAAATCTTTGGAATGGTTGTGGGTACTCCTTGAGTCATGAGTTGACTTTATGTCTGACAATGATCGCAGGGTCATTCTCCATTCTTCAAGTTCACTTATAAATTAGCGCTGGATTTGTTACCCAATAGCTGGGGTAGATGAAGTTATTCTGGTATTAAAATTTGTTTGTACTTGAAAAGAAAAAGAAAATTGAAAAAAAAAGTTTATGTATGAATTAAAAAGAAGGAAAAGAAAGAAAAACTAAGAGAAGGCAAGTAAGGGATACTCCCTAGATGGCCATAAGGGAAGATAGAAAGAAAAGGAAAGGAAAAAAACAAAGAATTGCACCATTTTTTTGAAGTGAAAGTGAACAAAAAAATGAGGGGAAAACAGATAAGTTTCCTATAGCAACTAAAGAAAATGGAAAAGAAAAAGACCCCATGATTGGAAATATTTTAGTGTGATGGCGAAAGAATTCCAGCTTGATGTGAATTGAAAGGCAAGTTCCTGGCATATGCTGTCTTAGCTGCAGAAGACAGAGTTCTACTGGTGATGGTCGTTAGTTCATTGGGAACATCTGATTTACCTTGCAACATTTGGTGAGGGATCTTTGATCTCTTTTTCATGACTCTTGTTCTCATGTGGTTTGCCTATATATATGATAAAATACAAGTGATGTTTTCACCAAAGATTCATTGTGACTGCGAAATCATACAAAGTTTACAATATTTTTCTTTGGGAGTTGTCTCACATTTTAGTATTTCATGGATGTCTAAAGCGTATTTGATTGTCTAATACAACTGATGGCCACACCAGCCACAAGATAAAAGGTTTTGAATATTGCAAAATTATCCTACTATCATTGCTGGAGATGTTTTGTGTATTTTTTTTGCTACAAATTATATCTCAACAACATTTCGTACTATCATCATTTCTAGATTTATTTGTATAAATATATGAAAACATTTGCACATTACTCCCATAGGAAGGTGATATTTTATCCTTGATTGAAAATTTCGCATCTTGCAGCTCAAAACACTGTAAGTGCCCCTGGGGGTGTGCAGAAATCTTACTCTATAATATCAAAGTCAAATCCATTAAGAAATCATCAGTGGTCTCAAATTAGAGAATGGAATCATCAGAAAGATTCTGAAGAGAGAATATGTGTGGAAGTTCCTTTCAGTCTCTTTCATAGATAATATACGAGTAAAAGATTATATTTGCATTTAATGTGGTTAGTTGAGTAGTAAAATTATGAAGATAAGCTTATCAAACAACAATCTGGAAATAAAACTGTGTCAGCTCATGCTGTATAAAATGCATGCTTTTTCAAATTATGGGATTTTACCATGTTATTCATAAAAGAATTACGATGTAGTTGCTATTGAAAGTGGAGCTTGTATCATACACTAAATTTTTGACACTTGTAGTTATGATTAGCATCTGTTGTTCCAAATTCCAATCATTGTTCCACTGCTGCTAAATATATCATTTCCAATTGCTCCTGTTGTTCCAATCTTACTAAATTGTTATTCAAAACTACAAATCTATTATATTTGTAGGTTGATTATTCATGCACCCCAGAGGAAGTGCAACAGCATTTCCAATCATGTGGAACAGTGAACAGAGTCACCATCCTGACTGACAAGTTTGGCCAGCCAAAAGGTTTTGCTTATGTAGAATTTCTGGAAATGGAAGCTGTTCAAGAGGCTCTCCTTCTGAATGAATCTGAATTACACGGTCGCCAATTAAAGGTTAAAATTCTTGTAATTCACAGACGTGCATCTTCAGTTTCAGGGTCGAAATTTTCATACTAACATGCATGCACCTTGTGAATATGGCATCCTTGCAGGTTTTGCCTAAAAGAACCAATATTCCTGGGATGAAGCAGTTCCGTCCAAGACGCTTTAGCCCATACTTGGGGTGCCGATTCAGGAGGCCTTATGTGCCTCCTTACTTCTACTCTCCATATGGGTACGGGTATGTTTCTGTTTGTCCCATGCACTCTTTTCTTTTCCCTTCTTCCTGTACTATGGATAACTCTCCTCTGTCTTGTTTTTCTCTTATCAGTGTTATTTTACTGAATTGTTGAGAAATATGTTGTTTGCCTACTGCAGAAAGGTTCCTAGGTTCAGAAGACCTATGCGTTACAGGCCCTACTGCTAAATGGTAGTTCACTGAATGGACGATAAGTACAGAACGCTCTTTCGGGAGATCGTCCTTGAAGAATAATAATGAGACCATCTTTTTAATTTCTTTGCTCTTATTGCTACTATCAATATCGGACATTGTGACCTCTCCAAGGTAAAGAGCAAAGCTTGTCTAATACTCTCTGCATGAGCATGAGGGTAAACAATGTAATTATGATGTTTGGATAAATCCTAAACTACGTGATTATGAATTATCGTCTCTTTATGTCAGTCATTTCCAATATCAGGGATTTGCTAGGGCGCCTCTGAGACTGAGGCATGTTTCTCGGATCAGGCAACTTGGTGGCTTTTAAGTTTTAACTGTTGCTTATGGAGCTACGAGGAAGAGGAATACGAGGGCATTGTTCCTTGAATTGTGGATCTCCAGAAAGTATTTCAGTTATCTGGATCATGGTTTTAAAAATGCCGTTGACCCGGGTGGTTGAACCGTTCAACCCAGAAATTGGTCATTTTCGATTCCATTTAAAGCCTAGACTGTTTTATAAAAAAAAAAATGTTGATTTAATCATAAAAATGCTGACCCGTTCAACCCGGGTAGCGGTTTGCAGGTTGATGTCAAGAAACCTTAACATCCTCGTTCATTTCTTTTCTAGTTTGCACAACCGCTGATCTCTCTAATTTCTCTTCTCCACTAAAGACTTTTCTCTTAAACTCAGATGAGTGAACAAGGGATTTCAGTTTCTAAGCATTCAAGGTTTTACCTAGAGTAGATGGGAAAGGCCGTGAGGGTTTCGTTCTTATTCTCCTCCTATTACATGTTTTACTTTTCTTTTTCTACGAAGAACTATACAGAGGGATCGAACAACAAAGGGGTTTCACTTTACCCCTACTCAAAATTCGAAATATGAAAAACAAAAGGATTTGCAGATTATTTTGCAGGTTAATGACAAAAGGATTTGTCTTTCACAAAGGGGATCCACTTTAATTATTTGAAGACAAAGGGATTTTATCTTTTCACAAAGTCCATCAGAACGACAAAGGGGTTTCACTTTGATTAATTTGTAGATTTAAGAGAATAAATCAAAGGTTCTCTGTGTTCTCCGTTGGATTTTGTAGTTTTAGTTCTGATGGATATTTTTACATAATTCTTGTCAGATTTCATTCCAAGACCTTAAATCATTAATCGAATGAAGCACAGAATCGTTGATTTTATATATATATATACCCTTTACCTATTTGAAGAATACTTCTCTATGCCCTTAGAGGTGTAAATCAGGCCGTTCTGTCCATGGCCCGTGTGCTGACACGACCCATATATAATTTTATTATATTATTTTATTTTATTATTGTATATATAAACAATTGTATGCATAAAAATTCATATAAAATAAAATTTTAAAGTCTTTTTAATTTATATTAAAATTTTCCTTACTTTTTACAAAATTTTTAAAAAACATGGCTTGACCTGGTTCGTGGCCTGGCTAGTCCAAGACTTGGCCCATGGACCAGCTCAGCCCACGACACGGCACTGGCTCAGGCCATGGGCCGTGCCAGACTGACCCCCCAAAGTGCCGTGCAGTGCCGGCCTAGCACAACCCAATTTACACCTCTATATGTCCTGCACTTCAGTACTCTTTCATTCATTCTCTCTACCTGTTTACCCTCCAACTCTTTAATGGTTGCTTACGCCCATTTGCTGATGTTTCACGAGCATTCAACTCTAAATATGCCCATTTGCTAATGTTTCACGAGCATTCAACGAGCCCTGTTTTGATGTAGATTGGGTAAAGTTTTTTGGAATGATTACAAAATACAAATATGTAGAATGCAAAACCTTCTATAATTGAACCTAAATAGCATAGAAATAGAAAGTAGTGTTGCAGAGGGCACTTGCGCAAACATATTCGTTTGCAAAAGCCAAAAGAGATGTAACCTTGTTTAAATTTCCCTCCCCCAATCACCCTTTATCCACAGTGGGAGCTCTGGCGCAAGTGAAAGACTAGGCTATTGTGGGAGCCTTAATGCATGATCACGTTATCATGAGCGTGGGTAAAAGAGCTTTTTTAACCGATTCTTTTAGTTTAAAAAGACAGATTAACAAGGGCCCTGCCAAATAAAGTAACAGAAACCCCAAACCTTTTTAATTAGAAGTTATTTTTGAAAAAAATTAAAATAAATAATATATATATATATATAATATAAATAAATATATTTTAATAGTAATAGGTTTTCATCAAAATTCACGGGGAGGGGAGTATGGGTGGGGGGTTGTAATTGGTCAAAGTCTTGTATTATATAATCAAGATCAAGGAGGGGTAGGGACTTTATGTTCCATCCCCATTACTACATCCCTAATCAGGTATTACTATTAATCTTTGACCTAAAGGGATAAAGGAAATTGAGTATCCAACGGGGTCGGGGAAATTGTCATACTTACCCCTCCCTCTCTCTCTCTGCCTCTCATGGCATTGGTCCTACACAACCCCTCTTATAATATGACACATAATATAAAAATATTTTATATAAAAAACAAATGCATAGAATGAGATTCTGCCATGTCTGGTCTTGGGCTTATATTTCAAGCTTGGAACTGAACGCATCAACTGTGGACATTATTTTTTTCTAAAAAAATTGTAGAAATTAGGTCATCGAGATTTTTTAACCTTCTCCACTACCCTTAAACATTGGATTCAAAGTGAGAAAGGGAGATCATATATAACATTTTATATTTATAGGTATAAATTAAAAAATATATTTTTTTTGTTTAAATTCTAGTCAGATGACCCGAAATATTGGACTTGGAAAGAGTGAATATTTTATATTTATAAACTTTGTTTTTATAAATTTAAAAATATTTTTCAGTTTAAATCTGAGTTTGATCTAAAGTTGGATGATCCAAAACATTGAACTAAAAGAGAAAATAGAGAGAGATTATATAATATTTTTATATTTATAAATATAAATTTGAAAACATTTTGTGTAAATCCGAATTGATATAGGAATTAAGTTGGATGACCCAAAATATTGGACTTTGAGAGAGAGAGAAAGAGAGTGATTTATGTTTAAATATGAACCCAATCTTATGTCAAATGACCCAAACATCTAACTCGGATAGAGAGAATAATTTATATTTATGGATAATATTTTATTTAATTTAGTAAAATAAATAATTTATTGTTGGGACGAAACTAGTAGAGACTATCTCGAACTTGACCAAACCTATTGACAACCCTAAATATTGGGATTGGGGATTCTAAGATTTTGTTAGTAAATTATTTCTAAATAAATTATTAATTAATTGAATAATTTAGTAAGTTAAATAAATATTATTATTGGAAAGAGATTGGTACAAGCTATCATGAACTAGATTTTGTTGATAACCCTAAATATTGAGCTCGAGGAGAGAGAGAGATTTAATAAAATAAATAAATAAAGAAAGAAAGAAAGAAATAACTAAGAGTTTATTGGGATGGGACTATAGGTATAAATTGGGTCGTTCCGCCTGTGGCCCAGCACAACCTGGCCTGAATTTGGATCAGCACGACACAATAGAGCACAGGCCGTGCCAAGCCTGACACGATGGTCTGGGTTGTGCTAGGCCTGGGGTTCCAAGTCCATGGGCTAGCATGGCATGGCCCACAGGCCCGTAGCAACTTTTGCTCAGCCCGCCCGATGAACTAGCCATTAGGGGGGTCCCCAATGGCTAGTTTCAGCTTTTTAGCGGTTTTGTTTTACAGAAATACCCCCCAATTGCTATAAATAGCTATATATGGGGGTGGGGGTATTTATGTATTTTGGTTTTAGGGGGAGAAAAAATAACACAAATGCCCCCCAATAGCTATATAACTAGTTTGAGGGGCATTTTTTATTTTCAATTTGTAACTATATTATATTTTTTATATTTTATTAATTTATTCCATTTTCTAATTTTCTTATTTCATTCATCTAACCATTGTATGCTTTGTATCATTCAATTTTAAATGAAATGAAATTCCTATTTTTCTTCCAATTTGTTGTTCACTTTGAGTCGTTGTCTCTTTGGCTTCTTATTTGGTTAAGTATTTTTTTTTTCATTTCTTTGTTAGATTTCTTATTTTTTCAAGTAGTTCCCAAAGGAAAGTTAACTATTTTAGTTTTACTTAGCAAACAAATAAAAAATAAAAAATGTAAAAAAAAAAACCAGTCTAGCCCGGTTCGGCCCATGCCCAAGGCCCAGTCCGACACAACCCAGGCCCATGGCACAACATACAGCCTGCCCGTTCTAGGCTCATAGCACAACACAACACGAGCCCGCATGAGCTTGGGTTGTGGGCCGTGCCGGGCCGACCCCTCAAATTATCCCTGGGAGGGCGACACGACCTAGAACGGTCCACGGGGCATAGGTGCGCCATGACGTTTACACCTTGGGCTATAAATGAATATATCCTAACCCCATCATTGTACTTGCGTAGCATGGAGATTTTTGAATTTGCCCTACTCCCCACTTTTGGCTTCTACTTTAATTTTTTAATATATTATATACTAGTGAAGGGGGTCCTGCGTTGCAGGGGCTCGCTCATAAACTATCAGGCTCGAGCTTGATTCAAATTAGAGACTTGAGCTTGAGCTCGAGTTTGGCTCGAGTCAAAAGCTCAGAAGTTTAAGCTTGGCTACCTTTGATTGCAAGTCTCTCAAGCAATCGAGGTGTCAAGCTAAGGTCTTCCTTAGTTGTCAAGGTGCTGAGCCGAGATTTCCTTCAGTGACCGAGGTGCCGAGTTGAGGTCTCCCTTAGTGGTTGAGGTGTCGTCTAGCTCGAGCTCGATTCGAATTAGAGACTTGAACTTGATCTCAAAAGTTCAAGCTCGGCTCAGCTCAAACTCAACTTCCTTTGATTGCAGGTTCCCTAGCAGCCGAGTTGTCGAGCTGAGGTCTTCCTTAGTTGGAGAGAGAGTGGCATTCTTGTAATTTATAAGGAGAGAGAGATGGCATTCTTGTAATTTGTAAGAAAAAGAGAGAGAGAGAGAGAGAGTTGGTATGAGAGAGTGGCATTCTTGTACTTTCTATGAAATAAAGACAAAAAATAGTATTAGATTCCATTTCCCTCATCCTCATGCCTTCTTACGTACACATTTCAGCTTAATATATTTATATAGATTATAAAGTATATTATGCTATTTTAATGAGTTGTCATAAAGGGTTGAAACTTAACCATTTTTTTAATAAATTCATCTAAAAGTCCTAAAATTTTTTATGTCTTTTAATTGAGGTGGGTTCAGGGTCGAGGCTAGGGGTAGGCAAATACCACCCCCGCCCCATCCACAGTTACCGTAATTCTACCTTGGTCTTAGAATTCTCTCTCTCTCACACACACACACACACCAAATGTATGGGAGTATAATAATTCTTGGCATTTAAATTGTTGGAATGCCAACAATTTGTGGGACTCATTTATAATTGGTTATTTTTGGATACGACGTTAAGCAAAAAATCAAACATTCTGTAAGTATGTATATGTAATTTATCATCACTGGGATTATGATGAAGACGCCAAAGGAAAACCATATGGAGGAATCTCGATCAGGACACCCCCGCAATGGTACAAAAACACTCTACCGAAAATGACGAAAAGCTCATACACTTGCTATGAGCACACAAAGCCACACGAGACGTGCAATGGGCATGAAATGCCTTCTAGATCTACGACAAGCACAAAGGGCCATCCAACCAAGACCTACGATGAGCATAGAACACCTCCTAGAACCTACGATGACCATAAAACATCTCTTGGGACCTATGGTGAGCAATGAGAGTCACCTAAGGCTTGTGATGGACATAAAATTACATCACCAGTCTAAGACAAACCCGATACACAATGAACACCTTGCGATGGACACAAAACGACAATCCATAACTGTGACGAATGGTGGACAAACCCCGAGGCTAACAGCACCTGCCTACAGGAGATCAACATCCCTTCTAGTCACAATGAGCTATGACACGGCATTTCGATGATAACTAATGAAGCAATCGAACACATTAACTGGATCAAGATCTTATCCTCGACATGCATCCATAGGGGAACCTGTAAGGGGATGTAACCTACATGTGCCACATGAGAATCCTTATAATAAAGGAAACTTTATCCTCGAAGGATCTCACTTTGGCGAAACCCCAATGATGCTCCCTTAATAATTGACATAAAGAAAAAAAACCCTTTTTCCTAACAAGAAAGGTCACATTTTAGATCATTCTCCTTATACCCTTGAGTTTCTCTCTATAAAAGGGGGAACAACTCTCCCCAAAGAGACAATACCACATAGCCCTAACCTAACCCTAGGGTTTCTCAACGAGATCTCTCCCTTCTCTCCTCTCTACCCCATCGTCTCTCCTAACCTTTGGAGACTTGACCAACCTCCGTCGCCTTACCAACGCACCAACATATTGAAAAAAGGAGAAAAAAGCACGCCCGTGTGTGTGTGTAAATTTCTAGTTGGGAAGTGTGGAACCATGTGATGCATAGGTTTTGTTAGGTGAAATTGAAGCAAAAAAAGTCTTTGTGTCCAAGCGAAAATTATTTTTGTGTGATTTAACTATTTATGATCTTTTTTATTAATTAAATTTTAAACTTTTTTGTTTGCAGGACAAGCCTAATTTAGGCTTGAAATATTAGGTCCAATCTCAACCTTGAAATTTGTGTGCCTGGTGTGGGGCTAGACTTAGGCCAGGCTAAAATGATGATGCCTAAGCAAAGTGTGTTTGATTTATTATCTATTTTTTCAAAGAAAAAAAAAGGAAGAAATCAGAATAAAATAAGAAATAGTCAATGAATTTTAAGCAACCTAATGGAGTTATTGAGAGGAGAGACAATTAGTGGTATGAGTTATGAGAGGAGAGAGAGTTAATATCATGATTAATGAAGAGTGATAATCGAGTAAAACGAGAAAGAGAAGAGAACTAATGATGAAAGATGAAAGCTTAAAGATGATATGCAATTAAAAAAAAATCAAAAAGAGAAAAAAGATAAATGCCACATTAGACTATTCCGTTTTAATGGGACACTTTGGAAGCCCAAAAGTCTCTTCTCTCTCTTTATTTCATACTGATTTTATTGGTTGTTGAAATAATTATGTGGGATAAAAAAGTTTAAAAAAAATAGGAATTTAGAAGGGGGGGTTTGCCATTTTGATATGGAACATATTCTTTTATTATATGCTAGTGGGGACACATGTAATGCACAGGCTTTATTAAGTGAGAGTGAAAGAACATCAACGTATAACGTTTCTAATTGAGGTTTGTCCCAATTGGAATAACTGATTTTCTAATTTCTCTAATTTATTAATTTTATGTATTTACTTAAAATAGTAACTTTATTAGTAAATTATGAAATAACATTATTAGTTTATTAATTTTATAATTTAGTAATTTATGGTAACTTTACTAATTTATTAATGTTCTAATTTACTAATTTATAATGCAGTATTTACCATAAATTTTACTTATATATTGATTTCTAGTAGTTTAAATAATTATTAATTTTATTGTTAACTAACTTTACTAAATGAATAATTTTAAGAAGTTCCTTGATTTTTGATTCAGTAATTTAAGTATGGCTGTTCACAGGTTGGGTTGGGTCGGTTTATTAGTGTTTTTTCAACTGACCCGACCTGGTCGAGTTACCTAAAGATTAAACCGAAACTGACCCTCTGTTAAGTAAAACCGACCTGATCAGTTTGAGTTAGTTTAGGTCGGTTTGGGTTTCAACTGACCCCAAATCTTTAACACTCATGAGCTCAATTTGGCATGCATGTTCACCAGCCCATTTTCAATGACAACCTTTACATCATTGAGGCATGTTCAATACAAACGCATGAACCTCTCTACCTTTCCTTTTCCCTTCTTCTGACACCTTAAACTCAGAACAAGCACTAAGAAGAACTACATAAGAATCACAGGTCCTTAGATAGTAGAGAATCTCTAATCTAGGAAAGAAAAGACTCCTATTTGCCATTGCCTGTTTGGTATAAAGGTCCGTAGAGAGTAGGGAACCTTTCTTTTAATCTTTCCAAAAAATGCATGAAGCTAATCTTTCTAAAGGAGTAAAGGTGTACGGACTAGGGATTTTGCTTGCCTTGCAATGCTTGCCATTAATGCCAATCCTAAAGATTATAAAGAATAGAAAACTAAGTTATTAAGTATCTAGAAAGAATCAAAGAAGTAACTAAAAAATTAATGCTAAAAATAACTAAGTTAGCAAGTAACTAGAAAGAAGTAGGATAGAGACAACCTAGTCAGATAACTTAGTTCGGTTCGATTCAGTTTCGGTTTTCACCGAAATTGAATTGAATTATCGGTTTACCCGTCTTTACAACCCCAAACTGACCAGTGGTGAAGAAAAACCGGCCGAATCGGATTGGGTCGGGCTGGGTTGGTCGGTTTGAATTTGTTTGTGAACAGCCCTAAATTTAAGTATTTTTCTAATTTAATAATTTAAGTAATTTACTAATTTAGTAATTTAAGTAACTTTCTAATTAAACTTTTTTGGTCACTTAACTTAAACACACAAATATATATATATATATATATATAGTACGTTAACTTTAATGGCTCAATGTGAGTAATTAACAAATTTAGTTGGGATCAAATGGGTTCAATCCCGACGCTGTAGTATTTTCATTAATTACAGTATTTATTTCAACTAACGGTATTTATTCAATTCATTATCAGTATTCACTAACATTATTTTAACTACCGTATATATTTAATTTAATTATGGTATTTATTTAAATACCAGAATTTAACGGTATTTATAATTTTCATAATAATATTTTTAGTTAAATTATAACTTTTATAATAATATATTTTTCTTTTTCTAAATTAAATTAAATATTTAATTTAATCATGGTATTTATCTTAACAATATTTATTAATTACAGTATTTATTTAATATCAATATTTTATTATTAATTATGGTATTAAATTGCTGTTATTTAATTATAGTATTTTTCATTAAGTACAGTATTTATTTCAACTAACGGTATTTATTTAATTCATTAACAATATTCGTTAACATTATTTTAAATACCTATATATTTAATTTAATTATGGTATTTATTTAAGTACCCATAAAATTTAACTGTATTTATTAATTGAAATATTTATTTAAATACAATCTTTATTTAATTATGGTATTCTTTTAATCTAATAAGTAGTAGTACAGTATTATTTGTTTATCGAATTGGTGTTATTTAATTGTAGTTCTTTTTATTAATTACAATATTTATTTAATATCAATATTTTATTATTAATTAAATTAATTACGGTATTTAATTAATTTTAATAATATTAAATAATTACAATATATTGTATTAAATTTCAGTAAATTGTTTAATTGTGATATTTTATTGCAATACTTAATTTTCAGAAATTTATTATTTATTTAATTATTTTTAGAAAATTAATGTTGATATTTTATTGCAAAACTTTAATAAGTATTTTCAGATATTTTCATCACACGAGTCTTGAATATTTAATTAACTCTAATAATCCGTTTCCTAAAAATTATATATTTATTTAATTATTTTCAGAAAATTGTTTAATTGTGGTATTTGATTGTTCCAATATGCTTATTTGTGATATTTTCTTGCAATACTTAAATTATTACTAAATATTTGGGAAATTAATTTTTTAAATTTTTAATTAACTCTAATAATTAAATTTCTAAAAAATTAATTATTTTAAGAAAATTAATTTCTCTCTCTCTATTGACATAACATTTATCTTCCATGTGTTAATAATTGAAACAAGTTGTCCATATTTTCAACCAAAATTATCTATGCCTCATCACATGTGACAATTAGATTCGAATAAATACATTTAAAACAATTGTACAATTTCAAGAATTGATACTTAAACATCCCTATATATTTTACAGGAAGGTAGAACAATGTCATGCAATGAAAACATTAGATGTGAATTAAATAAGAGGATTATTGTGCTTAAGATGATTATTAAAAAAAAGCATAGATGTTTCTTTTGTATGGAAACTTGCTTGAGCTATGAGGTTAGCAAACATTCTTTACAATAGATTGTCTATAAAGAGGTATTCTGATTCAAACATAAGATTAGGAAGGCAAACTCGAACAACTAGACATGCAAAAGAGTTTTTGAGGAGGTCATTGATACTAATAGAGGGTTATTCAAGTGTTGTTGTTGTAAGATGATTCAATGAAAGATGGAGTTTTGGAGAGAGATCTGTTAAGTGTAAACATTGTTTTGCACTTATGCGGATTGAGGAAAGAATTAGTAGGTTCCTAAAGGTTAACCCAAAATTTTCCCTTTTTTGTCAAGATGGAAAAGTGAAACTACCATTGCTTCCCACCACATTACAATATTTGAAATTGCTTCTTGGTGACAAAAAATTTAGAGAAAATATAATAAGTCACAATTCAATATTGTCATTTACATCAATGGGAGGAAGAATTGATCATAGTGTATTGGATGGAAAAGACCCATATAACTTTAGGATCAATGGAGAAAACTTTCTCAAAATAGGACCTTTGCTTCCAACCCCCAGAAGGAGACCTAAGTTTTCTCAATTATATATCTATGATATGAAACATGAAGTTCAAAACCGAATGCATGCTATCAACATAACTAATTCATCATCACATGTTGATCCATCAATTGTTCAAGGGTTGCAAAGTATGTTAGATTTATTAAATCCAAATGTGAAGACTTTTCGGAGGGCAAAAGATCTACTTCTTCAAGAACATGTTCCTAATTTACATATACAGATCATAGAATCAAGGAAAGGAAGACAATATATATGGCTAACAGCAAACGAAGTCGCTACATTGGTAGTTGGTGATGGAGTTGAGGTAGGTGTGAATTGAGATATTATTGTTCAAATAAATGAAGGTATTTTGCAAAGAATTGATGAAACCCACTGATCTTATATGCCACTTCAATATCCTTTGTTATTTTCGCATGGTATCGATGGGTAGCACCTTGATATATCATTAACATGTGGGTCAAATACATCTTCATCAAAAGTTTCAATTAGAGCATTTGCTGCATCAAGGTTATAATATAGGGAAATTGAAAGAACAACCCTTTTAGAAGGAGGAAAATTGTTTCAACAATATGTGATTGATTCATATGCAGCAATTGAACATAATCAGTTGAACTATGTCATGTCAAATCAAGATATTTTGCGTTCTGACCTATATAAAGGTTTAGAAGATGTTGTTACAGCAGGTGATTAAGATGCTTCAGCTGTTGGCCGAAGATTTGAATTGTCATCGTCATTTACAGGTGGGCCACGGTATATGATACAACAGTATCAAGATGCAATGGAAATTTGGCAGGACCACCTGATATATTCATTACATTCACATGTAATCCAAAATAACCAAAGATCCAAGATGAATTGAATAGAATACCATGGCAACGAGCAGAAGATAGGCCTGATTTGATTGTTAGTCTTTCACATCAAATTAAACCAATTGCTTTCATATTTGAAGAAAGATTATCTTTTCAAGAAAGTTATTGCAGTACCTATTTTTGAATTTTAGCATTTTCTATGTAAAATGTTTAGTCACATTATAACTTTCATAATAATATATTTTTCTTTTTTCTAAATTATAGATATTCATGTAGTTGAATTTCAAAAATGAGGCATCCTCCACTCTCACATACTTATTACATTGGCAAAAGAAGACAAACATGTTTCAACAGATGATATTGATAAAATAATATGTGTAGAATTGCCTGATAAAGAGATAGATTCACTCTTATATGAAATAGTAACTCAATGTATGATACATGATTCGTGTGGGAAACATAATCCAAATAGCCCATGTATGATTGATGAAAAGTGTTCAAAAGGTTACCCAAAGCCATTTTGTAACGAAACAACAATAAGTAATAATGGATTTGTTGTTTATCAGCGTAGAGATGATGAGAGAAAGATTACGATAAATAGAGTTGAGGTTGATAATCATGGGTCATTCCATAAAATCCTAACCTATTAATACGATATGATGCACATATCAATGTTGAATGGTGCGCACAAACAAAGGCGATTAAGTACTTATACAGAACATCCATAAGGGCACTGATCGTGCAACTATTGTAATTAAGGATAAGAGTGCACTTGTTACAACAGGCAAAAGACTATAACGTAGGGTTGTTAATGAAGTCAAGCAATATTGTGATTGTCACTACATTTCATCAATTGAGTCATGTTAAAGAATATTTAAGTTTGAAATCCAAGATCATTCTCTTACAGTTGAATGCTTGCAATATCATTTGCCAAATCACCAATTATTGATCTTTTCAGATACTGATAGCCTCAACTTAGTTATTTCTCGCATAGGATTTAGAAATAGTATGTTAATAAAATGGTTCGAAGCAAATACAATGTATGAAAATGCAAGAACTTTAACATATGTAGAACTTCCATCAAGATAGGTGTGGAATAAAAATAGAAATGAATGGATGAGAAAAAAGCAAGGACTGACAATAGGGAGGTTATATTATGCACATCCAACTTCAGGTGAGAGGTATTATTTGCGTTTAGTTCTTCCTAAAATAAAAGGAGCAATGTGCTTTGGGGATTTGAGAACGGTTAATGGAACTATGTATCCAACATTCAAAAAGGCATGTTTAGCTCTTGGGTTACTTGATGATGAAATGAATGGCATGAAGCATTGTCTAAAGCATCATTATGGGCATCGGGGTTACAACTGAGAAATATGTTTTGTGAGATACTAATGTTTAACGATGTTACAAGACCTTTAGAGCTTTGGGAGAAACATTGGAAAGATCTTGCTGATGATCTTCAAGCAATCATGAGAAGAAATACTGGAGGTCAAAATTTGGAGATTGATTCGGAATCTTTAAAAGATATGGCACTCTATCAGATCGAAACTATTTTAAATCAAAATGGAAATTCATTGAAAGAATTTCCTCCCTTGCCAATGCCATCACAACAATATTCTCAATTGTTACAAAATAGATTGCTTCGTGAAGAACTAAACTATAATAGTGGCATGGAAGCCAAAACTTTTGTCACATGACATGCAGATTTGAATGAACAACAAAAGTCAATATTTGACAAAATTATGGAAGCATATCATAATAAGAAGGGTGGACTATTTTTTGTCTATGGTAGTGGTGGAACAGGGAAAACATATCTTTGGAAGACAATAATTACAAAATTTAGGCTGAGAACAAAATTGTTCTCTCAATTGCTTCTTTAGGGATTGTTGCCCTTCTATTACTTGGTGGGAGAAAAGCTCATTCAAGGTTTAAAATCCCTTTAGATTTGCATGAATCATCAAGTTGTTTAGTTAACTAACAGACAAACTTGGCTAATTTATTTCAAAAGGCAGAATTAATTATTTGGGGTGAAGATCCTATGACAAATAGAAATGCCTTTGAAGCTATTGATAGAACCTTAAGATATATATTGAAAGCAACATCAATAACTGCAAATGATACTATTTTCGGAGGAAAATTGGTTATTTTTTGTGGCGATTTTCATCAAATATTGCCAGTTGTTAGAAAATGTGGTAGAGAACAAATAGTTGCATCATCAATTCACAAGTCATATTTATGGGATCATTGTCATATTCTTTCACTAAAGATGAATATGCGAATTTTATCCCCCCAAACATCACAAATGAAGAGTGTTGTCAATTGCAAGAATTTGCAAAGTGGGTTTTAAAAATAGGGGATGGAAAAATGCCAAGTATCACTTTTATAGAAGGAAAAGAGCCAGATTGGATTCAAATTCCTCAGAAATTTCTTATTGACAACAAAAATGGAGGAATTAAGCTTCTTATTGATACAATATATCCACATTTTAAGGATAGATATTTAGATTGATCATACTTGTAAAAACGTGATATTTTGGCTCCAAGAAATGTTGATGTTGATGAGATTAACTCAATCATGCTATCTATGTTGCCAAGAAATATGCGAGCATATCTGAGTGCTAATACTTTGGTTCTTACAAGTGTTGATAATAAAATTGACATGAATCATCCAGAATTGTTACATTCTCTTAATTTTCTTGGCCTTCCAAACCATCGCTTGGAATTAAAAATTGGGGTCCAGTGTTGTTACTACAAAACTTAAATCAATCAATTGGCTTATGCAATGAAACTCGCTTAGTAATTGAAAAGATGGGAAATAGAATCATTGAAGCCAAAGTTATTATTGGGACAAATGCAAGGAATATTGTATTTATTCCAAGAATTGTTCTCTCACCCACTGATAAAGAATGGCCATTTGTGATAAAAAGAAGGCAATTTCCTTTGCGGTTACCTTTTGCTATGAGCATTAATAAGAGTCAAGGACAAATAGTGCAACATGTATGTGTTTATTTACCAAGACCTGTATTCTCTCATGGACAAATATATGTTGCTATATCCTGTGTAACCTCTCCATCTGGATTGAAAATATTAATACAAAATAAAGAAGATGAATCAGAAGATTTTACACAAAATGTTGTTTATAAGGAGGTCTTTCAAGATATTTTGAAAAATCAAGTATTTTAATTATCCTTGGTACCAAAGTTTATAGTCCTATAAAGTTATATAATTTGTACATTCAAATTATTAATTCTCTTTTTGTTTAATAATTTATTCTTTTTTTTATTTAATTAGAATGAGGCCTCCATTGCCTAAAGTTTACTATCACATAAGTCACCGATTAATGATTAGAAAGCTAAAAAAAAATTAATGAAGAAATGTTCGTCAAAGGCAAACCAGTTAAATTTCATTGTTTACAAAAAATACAGCTTGCATCATAGTTAAGGGAATATGGTTTCTACATACCCTCTCAAGCCGTAATTGATGTTATTGTCAATACTCTTGGATCAGAGTGGGAAAGAGCAATTACAAATATATTCTCTCATAACAATCCGGATGATCCTTTACAATTAATAAATCTTTTGATGGAAGAAGAACGTGATATTAACAGAATGTGGATTGAGTTTAAAAAAAGGCCAAAAGCAAAAGGAACATCCCTTTGGGATCATTATAATACTAAAATAAACCTTTATTATCAATTAGAAAATAATGGTTTTTCAATTACAAGGGAGATTTTCTATCATGCATATTTGTCCACACTACCGCCGCCATTATCAGAAGTAGGCTTCAGATTCATTGAAAATCAAATTCCTAAAAATTTTGTAGAGTTATTGGATGTTTTATATGACCGTGAAGATGAACTCATGATGCTTTCTACGGTAGAGGAAGTTGAGTGCAAATTAAATCTACGTAATGAAGAAGTCTTTCATCATTATAATTACTCATTTTAAATGTTTAATTATTGGAATGAATATTATTCATTTTAAATGTTTAAAATCAATAACTAATATTATAAAATTATAATTACTCAGGTTTCTAGCATAGACCTTTATGCAACAGGGGACTGCCGATGATATTTTTATTGTTTTAATTTTTTAAATGTTTCATTAATTTTTTGGAACAAATTTTGATTATATATGAGCTTTTAGACTTTTTAATGAAAAAATTATTTTCTAATTTCATTATTTCAATATTATTTGTTAACTTCTTTACTTTCAATTGTTATATTTATTTCTACTATGTATATACCATTGGATTACTCACATTTTGTCATTGCAATAAAAAAAATTGTTAATTATTTGATTATGTTAATAGAATGGCATTTTATCCAGACTTAATTTCTAAGATGAATTTTATTAAAAGTATTGGGACTTCGAAGGCCGTCTTATAAAAATATTTGATATCCACACTTTCGAAAAAGATGATAATATTTAAAACATGTGCAAGTTGATATTTGTTGACTCTCAGGTATATGTGTATCATTTTATGTTTACATAACTATAATTAATATTCATTCAATAAATTTACCATCTTTTATTTTTGCAGAGGGATGATATTAAGTCAAAATGTATGGTGCAGAAATTGAATCATTTTGGAAGGAGTTAAATGAGGGTGTAGTATATTGCATTTCAGGGTTGATTAATTGTGTTGGTTCCATTTATACATTGACACATAGAAATATAAAATTGCAATTCACTAAAAATACAAAAATTATATGTAGTGTTGACAATTGCAAAGAAATCCCCCTATACAAGTACAATTTTGTCACGTTTGATCGTATTCCAGAATAAGCAAGCAAAATGGTTTTTATAGGTATGTTTTAATTTATTCATTTCTTAAATATATTAAAACATATGTCTTTTTCTAACATTTGTATCTAATATAGATGTCATTGGAGCAATCATTTATATGGGTGATATTTCCCTAGTATATCCAAATTCAAAAAAAAAAGGAAATTCTTTCATTAGATCAATATTACGTTTACTTAATATGCTTTTTTTGTATAGTGTTTAATATTTATTTATTTAAACATATTTTATTTGTGATGAAATGTATCATTGATGGCAGGTTGATTCCAATGAGATTCACTTTATGGTACATAATGATTGATAATTATTACTTTAAATAAACTAATAAGTATTTCTCTCAATGAGTAAAAGTTAATGTATACGAGATTTTTACTTCACAGGTTCAATGACAATGAAGAGGTAGTCAAGATGGTTCAACACTACTATAAATTGTAGAGAATTTAAAGTACATTTTTATATTTATTGGTAATGTATTATTAAACCATATTATTTTGGTATAATATCTACATTGTTTTTCTCTTATATATTATATATCATATAATCTAAACATTATAATCCATTGCAAATTATAAGTCGTGTTTTAGTAAAATTTTAACTATATGGTAGATTTTTGTAAATCCGTGAAACTATAAGGGGCATTTTAATAAATAACCCTTTCTATTATTTAACTTTCACTTAATAAATCCCGTGCATTGCACGTAGGGGTGAGCATTCAATTTTTTTGGTTCAAAACCGAACCGAAAAAACCAAAATTTTAAAAACCAACTTAACAATATGATAAACCGAACCAAAACCGAAAAATGTATACCATTTATGTGGTTACTCATTAAGTCAAGCCTTTTGTCAATATGTGTTTTATCCAAAACAGAAAAGAAGAAGAAGAAGAAGAAATTGGAGATGAACGGAGGAAGATGCAGCGGTAGCCGCGGCGTTCGACAATGATGGCAAGTCTTCTATTAGTCCGTGTTCTATCAAAAACAGAGAAAAAGAGGAAGAAGAAGAAGAAGAAGAAGAAGAAGAAGAAGAAGAAGAAGAAGAAGAAGAAGAAGAAGAAGGGGTTACCTGTCCAACTGATGTTTGATTGTGAAGACACATTGACTTAAGCCCTTTCTGATGGTACTGTAAGAGAAAAGTTGAGATAGAGGCAATCTCTTTTGTAGCAAAATAATTTAAGATGGCTGGGCTTGTGAGGTAGGGCAGCCACTAAGCAACTAGCAACAGTAATCTGCCACACTGCAATGGCAGTGCTGATCCGGCGAAGTAGAGTAGAATTCAAAACAGAGAGGTAGGAAAATGCAAGTGAGAGTCTTTGCTTTTTGACCTATTGGGTAGTGGGTTCAGACATTCAGCTGCTATTTTAATGTTTTCTTTCACTCTTTTACGTTAGTCTCTGCTTTTTGACCTACTGGATAGTGGGTTCAACTGCTATTTTAATGTTTTCTTTCACTCTTTTACATTTTTCTTATTTCGGAAACTAGTAGGCGTCATTTTACTTGTTTTTCACTCTTTGATTCTTTATAAATTATAAAATAAATAATATTAAAAATATATAATTATAATTGTAATCAGTTTTTTTAGTTAACCGATTTATAAAGTATGATAACCAAAACCAAAACCCGAAATACAAAAAAATCGAACAACGAAATCGAAACCGACCAAATAACCGATTAGACCGAACTGATTAAACCAAAACCAAAATTGCAGCTCGATTTTTTGGTTTTGACCGAATTATGCTCACCCCTAATCGCACAAATCCCCACTAGTTAATATATATAGTACGTTAATTTTAATGGCTCAATGTGAGTAATTAACGAATTTAGGCCCCGTTTGGTTCATGGGATTAGGGATCTGGAATTGGAATCGAAATGTGAAGGGGATGAGAGATCCATCATATGGATGGCCGATCCCTGTAGGTAGGTTGGGCAAAATTTCAAAAATTTCTCTCTCATGTGGGAATCACAATCCCTATTTTAGAAAACTGCATTTTCAAGGATCAATCTTGAACTCAAACCTGATACGGAGTAGTAGTAACCCCCAATGAAGGTATTCACGCCCAAGGAGAATACCAAAGACTGCTCCCATTGAAGATGACACAGCGTAGATTGGAGCAGAATCAGCAGGATGGTTCTTCAACAAGAACTGAATTCTTCAGAAAGAACTCGATGAAGGGCAGGTGAGCACGACTTCTGATTATCTTTTCTCCCAAAAGATAATATCAAGAAATCTTCTTGATGCTCCAACAGGTGAAGATCAAACTAGCAGAGGTGACAAGAGCAGGAGAGGGTAGAAATATGAAGTAGTCGAACTACAAGATTTCTTTCTTGGGATCTACAAACCAGAAGATCTCTCTTCTTTTCTGTGTGTTTTTGGTTCGCCCCTTGCTGCTCTATTTATAGCCTTTAAAGAGAGGTTCTCCTAATCCCATTAGGAGTTTCCTAATTAAAATCTTGTATTTGGATCTGGAATCTCTTTAAGAGAAAAGGATAATCCCTTATCTTATCTGCAGATAAAGATCAGCCCTCCTAATCTAATTAGAAGTTTCATGATCCAAATCTTTATTTGGATCTGGACTCTTTGAGTGGATAGGGAAAACCCCTTATCCTATCTGCTGATCTAAATCCTAAAATCGCCATGTTTTAATTAATCACATTAAGCTAGTTCAATTTGGGATTTAGGCCCATTAAGTCCATTTGCTCACTTACCTTCCTATCTGCTGCTCATTTGGATATCCTTGTGTGGCGTGGAACCCAAACATTGATCTACACATTAGCCATATGGGTTCAGCCCAGCCTCTGTTACAAGACCTGGCGAATTCACTGTAGGAGATAGTGAACCCCTGAGTCCATCACCATGGGCCCAACATTTACACTAAATGGTCCCTGGGTCAAGCCACCTTATAAAAACCCAAGGACTGTGGGCAAATGCAAGATTAGCTCAATAGGTATTACCCTTAATGGTCTTACACTTAACCTCTCAGCCCATAGTTATCAAACACTGCCCAACAAGAGAGGGCTTCTCCCTCGACTGCAAGGTACAGTGCTGCACTCTCTACTCACATGGATCCCAGGAATTAAAACCTTTTGCAAACATTTCAAAACCATAATATATATATATATATATATATATATATTTCAAAACAAATTTCAACGGTTGAAATCGACTGCCAATAGTTTAGGTTTCCATCAGAGAGAGTACATCCTCGATCATTCACTTTGTCCGACAAGGGGCTGATCCTTTCACTATGATCACCCACTCAGATGAATTCTCGGACTGTCCCAACATACCCAGGTTTTGACCCCCTCTAAGGATCTCACTGATTGGCATATCAAAGATAGCCCAATCCGACACCTAATGCAGTATCATAATCGAGTCTAGGGGTTAGGTGTAACATTCTAGTTTTGCCCATCTATCTCCAAGGTCCAGGGCAGTATTGGAATTCTGGTTTGGTTCAGGGTTTCAAGAAAACCCACACTGCATGTACCTCAAGTCTCACCCTAGCAACTGAGACAAACCACCCCAACCAACTTGGCGGCACATCAATGTCAGCCTTGGTAGGATAAATCTCCCCAAATCTATCCAATGGCTGTAAAGATTCTAAACTAACATGAGTCTCATATGTGTCTAGTTTAAGGGTATTACACAGAAACACACCATAATAACATGATTCAAATATGTATTTTATTCATTTACATTAAATGTCATAATGTACATCATTCTGATTGGAGCTAAGGCCATACATTGTCTAACATAATGGGCTATTCTGATTCCAACTATTTGTTTGGGTGGAATCAAAACCCCATTCCCATTCCTAAATTTAAGGGAATGACCATTCCCTACCCCTCCCTTGGGAATGAAATCCCATTCATGCTGACTTCCATTTCGAATCCAATTCTAATTCTGATTCTGATTGTAAACCAAATGAACCCTTATTAAGTACCATTAATCAAAACTTACCTATAGGTAATATACCAAGTGCAATATAAGTGGATACTTCGATGCACAATCTAAGTGGACACTACAACTATATAGCTTGCTTGTTATAAAAAAAAACAAAAATAAATAAATAAATAATATGGTTGCATGAATCTATGTGAGTCCAAAATCACTTTCATGATTGACCACTTAGATCGTGAGTCCAATTACTTTATTACTAAAATATTAGTATGTTGTTTATATTCCACTACATAATGTAACTGAATTCGGATTCCATTAAGGGTAGAGGTGTAAATCGGGTCGGGCTGTGACAGGCCCGGCACGATGGTCCGTGCCATGCTGGGCCTGGGGTTCGAAGTCCATGGACTGGCACGACTCGTGGGCCCATAGTGGGTTGTGCTTGACCCATCCGAGAACTAGCCATTGGGGACCCCCCAAACGGCTAGTTTTAGCTTTTTGGGGTTTTTTTTACATAAATACCCCAAAATAGCTATAGACAACTATATGGGGGTATTTATGTATTTTGGTTATGGGGGAGAAAAATGACACAAATGCCCCCCACCAACTATTTAACAACTAGTTTAGTGGGGCATTTTGGGTAAAGTTATAAATAACTTTATAATAACCAAAATACCCCTCCCAACAACTAGTTTTAGGGTATTTTGGGCAATTGAATTATTATCAATTCCTATAAACAATCCTATTCTCCACCATTCTCATCACACCAATTCAACAATTCTCTTAATCTCTTCTTTCTCTCTCTCTCTCTCTCATACATTCTCTGTAATTTGAGTGAACTCTGATTAGCTGATTATTTGATTCTCCAATTCTCAACTTTATTGAAGTTTCAACAAGAAGAAGGTTGGCTCAACCAACTCAAGTATCTCAAGTTAGTAATTTGGAAGGCTTGGACTTTTGGAGTTGAAAGGCTTTAACCATTGAAATCATGTAGGGATTCTGAGCCAACAATCCAGGTAAGTCCAATTAAATTAATTTTTATTTTTTTAGAATTAAAAAAAAACCAGTTCCTCCTGAAACCAATTCCCCAACATGTTCACTGTCAACGATATTCAATCGCATCATGACAGTGTTAGCACTAACATGGATGCTATTGATATTGATGGAACTTTCACCATTGGTACTGATACTAAGGGAAAGAAAAAGAGGGCCTCTAAGTTGAGTAGCCCAGTTTAGAGAATACTTAAAGTAGATGATGTTGAAGGGAAGGGAAAATGAGCAATTTTCCAAAAATGTAGGAAAAACTTTAGCTATTGTAGCAAGTGTGGTATTGGCCTTTTGAGCAGGCATTTGCTCACACATGAGAAAGAAGGAGAAGAAGAATGGAGAGAAACAACACAAACACAAATTGGGACAGGGGGTTTTCGTACATTTAAATATTCTCAACAAAAAATGAGACAAGAATTAACAAAATACATTGTACATGCAGAACAACCATTTTTGTTACTATTAGATCAAATGCTTTAAAAAATTTTTATTCATATAAAATCAAATCTTAATTCTAAAGTTGCAATTACTTCAAATGTTTGGACTTCTAAATTTAACATAAGTTATATTTGTGTCACTGATTATATTATTGATGAAAATTGGCTTTTAAATAAAAGAATTTTAAGTTTTACTAGACTTGAATGGCCACATATTGGTCTAGCTATTGCTGCAAGCATTTTAAATGCTTTACATGCTTATGGAATTGAGAATAAATTATTTTCTATTAGTTTTGATAATGCTAGTAATAATGATTCTGCAATAAATATTTTAAAATCTTAATTAAAACCATGTTTAAATGGTAAAATATTTCATATCAGATATGCATGTCACATCTTAAATTTATGTATTCAGGATGCTTTAAATATTATTTTTACTCATATTTCTAAAATTAGAAATTGTATTATATTTATTAAAGGTCCTGGAGCAAGAAAACATGAATTTAAATATTTATGTCAAAATTATGGTTTAATATATAAACATTTTATATTAGATGTTAAACATACATGGAATTCTATCTATGCTATGTTAAAAGTTGTTTTTCTCATAAACAAATTCTTACTGATTTTTATAATGCAAAAATGCCTAATGATATTATATTTGAGGAAGACTAGGAAATGGATGTTTGTAGAAGAAATTTTTAAAACATTTTTATGATGCAACTAATGAATTATCGAGTATTTATTATCCAACTACTTGTAATTTACTTTATCAATTAATGATGATTAGTGATTGTTTTGCAAAATATAGAAATAATCTACAATTTAAAAGTATTGTTGAAATAATGGAAAGTAAATTTAAAAATTATTGGGAGAACATTTCTCCTCTTTATTGCTTAGCTACAATATTAGATCCTATGATTAGGAAAGATGGTTTAGATATTTTACCTGAAACATATTGTGAAAATATGAATATTAAAATTGGAAATAAAAAAGAAGAAATTAATAATTTATTATTTAAAATGTATAGTTTATATGAATCTGAAGAAATAGGAAAAAATTTTATAATTTGTACAACATCTTCTACTTCTGAACTTAAGCCCAGTAGTAGTAGAGAAAAACTTTTTTATTTAATAAGTAGAAGGCAAAAATCTTTTACCTTAACAACAAGTTCATTTACTGAACTTAATTTTTATTTACAAGCAATTTTTTCTACTTTAGGTGAGGGATTAAATAATTTTGATATTTTAGCTTGGTGGAGTGGACATTCAAAAAATTATCCAATTCTTGCCGCCATGGCACGTGATCTACTAATCCCTTTGGTGTCTATAGTTCCATCAAAGTCTTGTTTTAGTGCAGGTGCTAGGGTATTGGACTACAAGAGAAGCTGCATGAACGATGAAAGTATAGAGATGTGCATCTACTTTAAAGATTGGTTGGATGTTGAAGATAGATTACAAGACAAAGGAGGGCATGACACTACACCCGATATTTCACCTGAAGCAGATGATGAAAGTCATGAACAGTAGTTGACTAGTTGTATAGAACTTTTTAATTTTTTTTCAAATTATTGTAAATCTTGTTTTAATTTTATTTAATTTATTTGATATTTTTTAACAATGTAATTTTATATTTTCAATTTGTAACTATATTGTATTTTTTATATTTTGTTAATTTATTCCATTTTCATATTTCATTCATCCAAGTATCCAACCATTGTATGCTTTGTAATTTGTACCATTCAAATTTAAATAAAATAAAATTCCTATTTTTCTTCCAATTTGTTATTCCATCATTCTTATTTGGTTAAGTATATTTTTCATTTATGTGTTAGAGTTCTCATTTCTTAATTTTTCAAATAGTTTCCAAATCGTAAAGGAAAGTTAAATATTTTAGTTTTACACTTTTACTTGGAAAAGAAATCAAAATTTTCAAAAAAAAACAAAAAAGGCAAAAAACCAGTCTAGCCCGGTTCAGCCCACGCCCAAGGCCGCCCTGTGGCCCAGCCCAAAACAGCCCAAGCCCACAACCCGACTTGTAGCCCAGCACAGCAAGGGCCCGCACGAGCTTGGGCCGTGGATCATGTTGGGCCAACCCCCAAACTTATCACTGGGGAGGGTGGCATAGCCCGCGGGCCATGCCGTGCTAGCCTAGCACGGCCCACTTTACACCTCTATTAAAGGAGAGATCCCTTTTGTTCTGGCTAAGATGTAAAAATATGCAGAATGACTTCATCTAAGTCTAACTACCTATACTATTCTAGAAATGTTGTTGGAAGCGGGTGTTCTTGCAAAAAATAAAAAATTGAGAAAAACATATTCGGATGGCTGGTAGAGCAAAGCTAGAAATGTGGTAGAATACCTAACTCCTAAGATAAGAAAGATATTTGCATGTATAAGAACCCCAAAAAAATAAATAAAACTGAGTGTGTTGGTCCAAAATCGTCATGGAAAACAAATACATGTCTCCTGAACCATTTTCAATTTTGCTATGGAAACGACAATATTGATGATGCATGATTTGGTGCTCCTTACTGGTAAACAATTCAGATGCCGGACTGAGTAGGTTGCCTGGTTGAGCTATAAGAAGAGAGAGATCAGAGTGTTTGGGTTGCTTTACCTGAGGTGGGCACTCTGATGCTTAAGTCAACGATAGAACTAGTGTGCTTGAGAACTAAATCGTGTGTACCCTTCTTAGAAAATGGGGGCGACTTTATATAGGCGTCGGTTGGCATGAGTTTCATGCACCACGTCTGAAATTCTTAAGAGGACATAACTTACCGGTCCAAAGTCCTCGGAGGTTGTTTCACACGCGGCCTAGGCTTCCATGCCTTATTTGATTGCCTCAAGAACAATTAGTGTGGGAATTGACTTCCAGAGGACCCGAGAGTGATAAGACGCACACAGGGGAGGTTAGCGAGCACGTCTTGTAGGTCGCCACTTGAACCTCAGTCAGATCGATAAGTCCTTTGGGAGAGATTGCTCCTCACGCCAAGGTCCCTTAGACTGGTACTGACGAGGTACCACAGGTTGGCCCTAAACGAGGTGTTGGTAGCCGCTCTCCCAAGGTGCCCGAACTATATACGAGGTGCTCAGACTAATTCTGGGGTGCACCTCCTTGACTTAATGAGATTCGCAACTGTTCATGTGATGTTGAGGTGTCATGTTGTGGTCTTGTCGTGTCATATGTATGTGATGTCATTGGAGGGCCAAATCACCCTTTATCAAATATGTTAGAAGAAAAAAATGGAATGCACACACCATTCACTTATCGTTCAAAAGAAGATGCAATGTAAGGAGGTAGTTTCATCCCCTCATTCTGAATGAACTACTACTACAATGAAGAAAAATGAAAAAGAAAGAAACTTCAGTCTAGCATATATTAGTAGGAATGCTGAATGTTCTTCTAATCCAAGATTTATTTCTTAGACTAAATCATACATGGATGGTTTCTTAGTTTCGTTGCAACCCAGAACATTAAATATTATTGTTAACTAACAGGAAAAAAATTTGAAAAAGAAGGTGTTGAAATCTTAGGCTAACGTGGTAGTTCAATTGAACTAATGTGGAAGACATGAGATCATGGTTTTGAAAAGTGGACCAGATCGGACAGTCAGATTGGTTGATTGGGAACCGTCCAAGTAATCGGTTCCGTTTTACTTTTAATCTAGTATTTGTTAAAAAACTGTTGATTTGATCAGCAACCTGTTGATCCAGGCGATCAAACCATCAACTTGTTTGATCTGTCTAACAGTTTTTTGTCATTTTTATTTTAATTATTTTTTATTTTTTAAGTTGGAACAGACTATCTATTCAAACTGGATGGTCAAATTATTGACCTGGAAATCAGTGGCCAAAATGGTTTCAGTTCCAAATCGATTTTTAAAACATTGCGTGAGAGAGCTTTAGAGTTGAAAGAGAAAAATATACATAATTTTCTTTTTCCTCCACCTCCACACATTTGGGTTTTAGGCAAGTTTCCCTTGAGAGTGAGTGAGTGAAATGTGAGTGGTTGAATGTGGATTTAAAAAAAAAAATAAAAATCCAAAAATTTAGAATGGGAATTTTTAAGGAAATTTTGAAGGGGAAGAAGGTGACAAGTGGACTGTTTCGCTTTATATGTATATTTTAGATATAGATGCAAAGTGTCGAAGGTCATAATTTTGTATTTCGCAAAGTAATTAAAAATAAAAAGCACAAAAGACTAACCACAATATCGAGATTTATTGGTACATAGTAAATAAAACAAGTTTAAGAACAAAAATATAAAGCAATTACTATGGACTCTGCGTTCTGTGCACCCGTGGGTTTACTGGACGCGCGAACCCTCCAATAAGAATCTGCCACATTGACAGAGCGCGAGCTCGAAAACATTAACGTCATTTTGGCCGTCAACTGATGGTATCCGGTTCAACCGGACAGAAAAAGGTAAAAATCCTATTTTCAATACTCATTTCAAGCTCCCTCCCGATTTTCACCTGAACGAAGGGAACTCCCGAACCCCTTCTTCTTTTTCTTTCTTCTAATGTTATTTATACTCTTCTCTTCTTGACAGATCGAAGAGTAGAAGTGCAATGGACTCATCTTAGCTACAAGGGACGAAACAATGGCTAACCTTCTAGCTACCCGTAGCAATACCAGCGTCATTGTAACTTCATTGGCCACCACGAACCTCAACGCCACTGACGTTGTCGTGCTCTCCGACGGCCACACACCCTTGGTATTGGCCACTGCACATCGTTCACCGGTCGCTTGTATCCCAGCCAAGACTCCACCGTGGGCAAGTTCTTCGCCAATCAATTCAAGCTCACTTGTCCCACAGCCACGACCGATTTGGACATTCAAATTCCGAATGTGTTTGACAAGTACTACATAGATCTCATGAACTGGTAAGGGTTGTTCACCTACGATCAGGATTTGTACACCGACTCAAGGACTCGACCCATCGTTACTAGCTTTGCACTAAACCAGACCCCGTTCTTCGAGAAGTTTGTGTACGCCGTGCTTAAAATGGGTCAATTGAGTGTGTTGACAGGGATCCAAGGAGAGATCCGTGCCAATTGTTCGGCTCGCAACTCCACTAGCGCATATTTGTCATCTATCACCGACAAGGAACAGGGTGGAGGAGCGCAATTGATCCTCAGGGACCCAAGTTTGTGTTGTTTTTTGTGTGTTGATCCTGGCAGGCTGACTTATTGGTGCTACATGTTTAATAAAAGGGCTTTCTGTAATGAACTTTCACTTGTAGTTTGTAGACTATGGTTCAAGTTTTAATGAATTTAAACAATAATGGAAATTAACAGAGTATGGACTGTGGACTCTTCAACCTTCAACCACCCACTTCAGAGTACGTATGGCTTTTCTAGCTGAGTTCTATAATTGGAGCAAATTAATTACATGACCCGAGTTAATGAGCTTGGGCTCCACTAGAGTCTTGATTGATCAAATGATCGGCCCAAGGGAATTTTCACTTTCCAGCTCCTGGTTCAGTGTGACCTTGGAAAATCCGGTACAGAAAGCCCTTATAAATTGCAAGTATCTAGGTCCAGTTTGATCAATGATGGTGTGGATCTATTGATAAGAACAACAAAAAGATGAGGATCTGTTGATTAGAACAACAAAAATATGAGGATACGAACAGAAGAAGAAGAAGAAGAAGAAGAAGAAGAAGAACGCACTAAGTTGATTTTGCGCCGCCGGCGATGGCTTCCACGTTTAGTGAGATCGTCGGTCGCTAGTGGATGCTTCTGGACTAGACTTGGCAGAGGAGAGTATGGGAGGGAGATTCGAAAATTTGAAGGAGATTGAAAATGATGTAAGTTGCATTTTAAGCTTTTTTTTGTTTTTGTTTTGTATCCCGTTCAACCAAACTCTTTGAACTAACGGGTAAAGCACTGTTAAGTTAATGACGCTGACGTGGGTGTTTCTGATTGGTGGGTTCACGCGTCCAGTGTACCCACCGGTGCACAAAATGCGAACTCGTAACAATGGGATACCATTTTGCCGAGAGAGAGACATCAATCATAAACCATTCCACTTTAGTAGATAAATACACTAGCGGGGAATCCCTACTTCGCAGGGGCAAGATAGAAAATTACCATTCGAAGAAGCAATAATAAATTAGATTTTTTTTTGTTAAATAAAAGAGTTATAATTATATTATTTAGGAATAATAAATAACTATAGTGGGGAAGCCTTAGTCTGGTTTAGGGTTGTCAATGGTTGGGTCTAGGTAGAACTAGTCTCAAACAGATTACTTGGGGGATATTTGGAACTATGGCCGTTTTTCAAAAAAATGGTGTCATGTCGGATCAACATAGGCGTTTCAACAAACACCCATGTATCTCATTGTTTGGTTCATCTGATTATTAAAAAATCGGGCATGCCTCAAAAATCGAGACCCCACCTGGTGAATCGTTTCCCCCAATGATTGACTGATGTGTATCCTATGTGGTGCTTACCTGTCAGCACATACATGAAAAACGGTGATGAAAATCACCTTACCAAGCAACATAGTATTGCTCACTGCCTATGTGGCGGAAGTGTTTTTTTTTTGTGAAAAAACGGGTCTTAGAAGCATGGGCGTTTTTTCTTGAAAATTGGTCCCAAAAAGCGCCCACACTTCCAAACACCATGTTAAGTGGGACAAAATTATAGACCCAATAATACTAAAAACCATAGTTGTTTATTTAAAGGGAAAAATTCCACTTTAGTACCCTGAACTTTGGGGGTAGTGTCAAGTTAGTACCTAAACTTTCAAGCGTGTCACTGTAGTACTTAAACTTTCAAAGTGTCAAGTTGGTCCCTGTCATTAATTGGCTGTCAATTATCTATTAAAAATGTTAAAACTACCCTTCAAAAGAAGATATTGTTTATTGTCTTCTACCTTGAGACTGAACTGGTTGAGGTGTTTGAGATTCTAGACTAATTAAGTCATTGTCTTTGACCTTTTGATCTGAAACACATTCTTGTCTGGTTATTTTTTTACTTTCAGTTATTGCTTCTCTCTATCATATTTCATGTTTTTTTCTCTTTTTCTTTGAAAATAACTAGTTCAGTCTCAAGGTAAAAGACAATGAATAGTGTCTTCTTTTGAAGGGTAGTTTTGTCATTTTCAATAGATAGCTGACAGTCAATTAACGGTAGGGACCAACTTGACACTTTTTGAAAGTTTAAATACTACAGTGACAAGTTTGGAAGTTTGGGTACTAACTTGACACTACCCCAAAAGTTCAGGGTACTAAAGTGGAATTTTCCTTTATTTAAATAATCACTTAAAATTTAAAATTTGATAATATAATAATAAAAAAATACTAAATTATTTATATGCTAATAAGTCAAACATTTTTAACTAATATTATCTTATTTATTATCTATCAAATTTAGTATTACAAACATAATATATGATAAAAATTATTAAAAAATTAAAAATTTATATATTTCATAAAATAATGAGTTTTGGGGAAGACAAGAGAGAAAAATGCGGAAAAGACAGGTGTTGGAAAATTAGAGTATAGCCATTAAGCCAAGAGTATACCACATGCAAAAAGCTGAAAAACAGTTGAGGCTGTTGAAGAATTAGGGCATGTTTGGAACCGTTTACATTTATTGCAAAAATGGTGCCACATCAGCGTCATATCAGCATGGAAGATAAATGTTTTTTGGCTCAAAAAATACTGTTTGATGTATGCATTTATTAAAAAAACGCTGATAAACGTTTATCCATTTATTTGCATTGGTTTGCATTTCTCGCTTCCCCCAAAGGTTGGACGTTTCATGAAACGATGAGCTGAAGTGGATCCGATGTGGGTGCTGATGTGTCGTCTAGTGGTGTTGATCTGGTGCAACCCGGATCTACCATTCTAAGATAACCTAAAGCACCAAAGACAGATCTTCTTCCTCACTCTTTCGCCGCCTCAGAGGAGAACACCCGGATCTACCAGTCCAGCGACGACCGGAGAGAGGTTTCTTGGGCGGAGGGAGGAGCAGCTGCCGCCGGTAAAAAAGTCTTCGCTTTCTCCCTATTTTCTCTCTCTCTGACTTCTCTTTGTTTTCTCTTTTCTCCTAACATTCAGCAATATCTCTGTTTTCTTTGAAGGTTTTAGAGAGTGTTGCCGCATTTGAAGGTTTAAGAGAGAGAGAGGGAGAGAGTGTTTCTCGCCGCCAGTATGTTCTCCGAGTGTTGCCGCATATATTTTCGTCAATTATTTTTTATACTTTTCTTCAGTCTTCAACATACCAGCTTGAGTATTAATTCTTTCTACAAATTCCTGTTCAAGACCCAAAATATATTATTATATGTTGAGACTTGAGGGAAGAGGGATAAGGTATTTCCTAATTGAATTCCTGTGATTTGTATATACCTTCCACCTGACCAGCCAGTGTTGACGAACCATCCAGTGGCACCGTGCTTCTCCATTTTCTCGGCCAGCATTGCTGCATATTTGATAGGATGCAGCATGATGAATGCTGCTCCAAAGAAGGCGGAGAATGTCGCTTGTGGCTCCTTTATATGCTTCTCCCAAGTTTATGTCAGTACTATTTCACTATATAATTAATTCAACTAGCCAATGGACCCATAATAGCATAGAGCGTCCCATGTGTTAGCGTATTCTATCAAAACTAGGAGATATAGCTGTACACATCTTATCTCTTATTTCTTTCCTTATTGTATTCTACTTTGGGTCGCCGATGTATGTCTATTATAAATAAAGCTGTAGCCTACTCAATAGAATATCAAGAGAAATTATTATTTTCTTCATTTGTACATCTTGGTTTCATATCATGGTATCAAAGCCTTTGCTCCTTTGTTCGCCATGGTTGCAGTTGCTGTAGGAATTAGCGGATTTCAGTTGGTGCGCGATATCTGCATCAACCCTGAAGTTAGGGTTAGCAAGGAAATCAGAACTGCAGGAGTGTTGGAGAACTTTGCAGAAGGAGAGAAATATGCTAAGTAGACCTGTTCATGGGCCGGGTAGCCCGACGGCTCGGCCCGCACCCCGGTCGGGCTTGGTCATATAATTAGGCCTGCGGGCCTGACTTCGGGCTTAACACAGTAAGCTCGATTGTGTTTCGGGCCGGGCTCGGGATTTGTCAAAAAAGCTCGGCCCGAGCCCGGCCTGGCCTGACTCAGTATTATATATTATATAAAATATATAAATAATATAATATTTAT
>NW_010729151.1:2595089-2631236 GCF_000365185.1 Nelumbo nucifera
TCTAGTGGACCTCTCAGTAGGATTCGAACCCAGATGAAGTTCTGACCATCTGTCAGAGAAAAAAGAACGAATTGATCTTGTAGGATTCCCAAGAAATTCTTCGATTTCTTCCGGAAGCACGTTCCGTGAATAGCCGGGACATTGAGGAATATCTAGAAAAGCACTTTGGGAAAGATCTTGGTCGACTAACTTATTTTTTAGGCATTGAGGTCTCCTCCGATCAATCGGGATATTATCTATCTTAGGCCAAGTATGCCACTGATCTTGTTTCTCGTGCAGGACTCACTGATACTAAGACTGTTAACACTCCGATTGAGCCTAATGCCCATTTTTCAACCACTGATGGTACTCCTCTTAGTGACTGCACCTTATATCGGCAACTAGTTGACAGTCTTGTATACCTTACTGTTACTCGTCCTGATATTGCGTATGTTGTTCATATTGTGAGTCAGTTCATGTTTGCCCCTCGCACTACTCATTATGATGTTGTACTTCGGATCATCCGTTATGTCAAGGGCACTTTGTTTCATGGACTTCACTACTCCAGTTCTTCCTTTCTTCATTTGATTGCATATTCTAATGTTGATTGGGCCGGTGATCCTACTGATAAACGGTCCACTACTGGTTATTGCTTCTTTCTTGGAGATTCTCTTATATCTTGGCGTAGTAAGAAGCAAACAGTTGTCTCTCGTTCCAGTACTGAAGCTGAATATCAAGCTTTTGCTGACACCACCTCCGAGTTGTTATGGTTACGATGGTTACTCCATGACATGGGAATCACTCATTCATCTGCAACCCCTCTTCACTGTGACAATCGTAGCGCCATACAGATTGCCCACAATGATGTATTTCATGAGCGCACTAAGCATATTGAGACTGATTGTCACTTTATTCGTCATCATGTGCTCAAGGATATTGTTTGCCTTATTCCTGTCCCTTCCTATGATCAGTCTGTAGATATATTCACCAAAGCTCTCTCATCTTCGCTTTCGTGCTCTCGTTGGAAAACTCCAGATGACTGATACATTACCATCTTGAGTTTGATGGGGGATGTTAGCGTATTCTATCAAAACTAGGAGATATAGTTATACATATCTTATCTTATCTCTTATTTCTTTCCTTATTGTATCCTACTTTGGGTCGCCGATGTATCTCTATTATAAATAGAATTGTAGCCTATTCAATAAAATATCAAGAGAAATTATTATCTTCTCCATTCGTCCATCTTGATTTCGTAATCCCATGGTTCCTTAATGAACACCAAGTAGCACTTGAGAAATTCTTATACTGAATGGGAGATAGATGTGTGACAGTTCCTACTTCCTAGATCTTAGAGAGGTTTGTTTGTATTATAGCACAAAGATTTAGTAGTAGTAGTAGTTTTGAAATGATCATCTGAAGAAAAAATAAATAAAAATGAAGTCATTATGCGCATACCAGAGCTGTGAAACTTCCTAGAACTCTCCCTCAACTTATTTTCTATGAAAGTATTATCATACCAAACACAGCCTTGGGATCCAGGTACTAGTAAGGCATATTTTTAAGAAGAAAAAAAATATATGTCAGAGACATATGTTGACATATATAAAGGTTTAGTAAGGCATATTATCATACCAAACAATAGCATGTTTGCCGTCCAGTGTAGATTGTGTTCAATTTGTTTTTATTTCGTACATGTATTATACATCGGTCTACTTTAATAACATGCCATTAGCTTACATTGCAAAACATGTGCACATTGCTATTGTTAATTCCATTTTTATGTTACCATTAGAATATTCATGATACTTGTTTTGACAATTGTCATATAAAACAATATGCAGATACTAATGACGGAAGGAGTTTCTTTGCCAATGTGCTCATGTGGAGAGGGAGAAATGACAGTGCATATGGCTAGGACCGATAATACCATTGAGAGGGGATCACAGAGGCTCTTTCATATGGGTGAACCAATACAATGGGGGATACCCAACACCCGGTAGGAATGCCCCAAAACAACACCGTTGTTCGATAGTTGTGCAACCACATCCAAATAATAGTAACATTGCTTTGTTAGCTTGTTGTGGTTGCAATATTCTGTGTTTTATTGAAATAAAAATGATAAAAATATGGAACACGTCTAGTAGTGTAGACTTTTTCAAAATTTAACTATATACGGAAAACTGAATAGGTTCCACAATGATGTAGGCTTATATACAAAAACTTGTCTGACCTATTAATTATCATTGCAGACTTGTTAGTATGGATTACATTAGGGTTTTGTGCTTTTATTTTTATTAATTTTATTGGATGCAATTGAGAGAGAGAGAGAGAGAGGGGGGGGGGRGGGAGAGAAGAGTAAATTGAGACGTGAAATTTATTTGAATTTGGGCTTTGACTGGCCCAAGCCAAGCCCAAATTGATCTACCTTGCAAATGGCATCTTTGTTATTCAAAAGAAAAAAAAAAATAAGTGATTTGATAAAATGTTGGAAAGAAGATAGATATTTGCTCAATTGAATAACATTAATAGCCATCATTCCCTTATAGGCAACAAAGATATATAGAGAGAGAGAGAGAGTTTGGACTGCTGGATTAACTAATGTATCCTATACACCACAATGAAGGTGTCACACTGAAACATCCATATGGTTGTTTCTTGAAACGCCCCACCAAACAGCATGAAATGGAAAAACGTTTATTGTTGCTGGAGTGTAAAGGGGCATTTCTTGAAACGCCCAGTTTAAACTTAACCAAACAACAAAGTGAAAAACGTTTAAAGTGGATGTTTATCATATAAACGTTTTTCTGATAAACATAAACAGTTCCAAACACATACTTAGTTTAATCTTTATTATGCATTATCAGCTCTATCGTGACGGTCTGACAAATGAACATGGAAATAAGAGCATGGTTCAAAGTCTTGATATATTAATCTAAATTAGATGTAGGGATGCCAATGGGTCAGGTTAAATGGTAAATAGTTAACATGTCTTGACCCAACCCGTGTTAGGTTTCAATTCATTACCTGAGCTGGGTTGAGTCCCGTTCAGGTTTGGTTGACCCACCCCATTAGGTATTTTTGTAATTTGCTATGATTTCTAACTCCATTGTATTAAGGCCCTGTTTGCTTTTTGAAAAGTTATATATCTAGGTAAATGCACATACCCAGATAAATATATTTATCTATGTTTTTTTATTTTTTAGGTAAATAAGAAAATTACCATTTTAATCATATACCAAGGGACAATACATTTTTCGTACGCCTCACATAAATCTGAAAAAGGAATATAGGATATCTTGATGAATGAAAACCAAAATTCCATTTAACAAACTTTCCTCCACTCAAAATTAAAAAAATATATATATATTCACTAAAGTTTCATGTTTATTTTGGCTTGTTTTCTTTTATCAATGGGTTAAGTGATACTTAGAACTTATAAAGCAAATTTCAATCAATTTTAAAGTTTTAATATATTATGAAAACTAGCGGGGACCCGTGCGATGCACGGGATTTACTAAGCGAAAGCTAAATAACAGAAATGGTCATTTACTAAAATATCCCCTATAGTTTCATGGATTTACTAAAATCTACCCTATAGTTAAAATTTTACTAAAACACCATTTATAATTTGCAATGGATTTAATCAATCTTCCATTAGATGACAATGAAAAATGGTAGTGTTGACCCTAATGTTCATTTAAATAAATTTAATAAAAAATAATAAAAAATCCATTTTTGCCCTTTATAAGACACCAACAACCACTCTATTTGCTATATTTGGTTAATTTTGTTTTCTGTACAAAAAAAGTGTTAAGGGTATTTTTGAAATAAAAAATCGTGGGCCTAATGGCAAAACAAACACTCCTTAATGAAAGGTTGATTAAGTAAATAGGTTGTAACTTGTCAAAACAAAAGTAAATAGGTTGTAAAATATATGGGATGTTTTAATGAAATGAAAACTATAAGGTAGGTTTAAGTAATATGTAAAACTATAATATGTGTTCTAGTAAATGACCCTAATAGAATCACATGAGAGTATACAATTGTTTTATATTTTCAACTTTTTAAATAATTAATAATTATTTATATTTTATATACTACTTTTAATAATTTTTTATAATACAAAAATAACAATAATTCGTTTCAGTTAGATTTATTCATCAAACTGATGAAACCGACCAACCCGATCAACTTAACCCAAGTTGGTTGGTTTTCTAGTATTTTAGGTCGGCTTTGGTTCAAAAATTTTCCAATTCGACCAAGTTGGGTCAATTTCACTTTGGCCATTTGTAAACCAACCAAAATCGAACAACCTAACCATGGATATATAATATTTTTTAAATATAATTTTTAATATGGAAAAGTGGGAAATTTCCCATATTTCTTAGTCTAAAAAGTTTTATATTATAAATCTAATTTTTAAATTTATTTTTTTAATAATTGCACTATAATTTTTAAAATTTAATTTAATTTTTAAGTTTAAATCTTTTGAACCGACTAACCAAACCAAAAAATCAACCCAAACCGATACAACTTGAGTGGGTCGGTTTTCAAAAAAGGTTAGTTGGTTTTAGCTGACCAACTCCCCAACCAGACCAAGTCAATTTGGTTGGCCAAATAGCCTACAACCGAATCAAACCAACTCATGAACACTCATAATTTTAGCTAAATTAATAGTCTTATCTCTGATAAACAACAATAGTTTAATCTCTAGTAATTATTGATAATTTATAGCAAAAATATACAATTATTGAAAATATATTGATAATGAAAAAATACAATAAGTACTAAAAATATATTAACTTGGTCAATAAATAGTATAATCTCAAAGAATAGTTTAATCTCTAATAAATATTAATCAATAAATTATAACAAAAATACAATAAGTACAATAAATTAAATTTAAAAATTTCACTAATAGTAGTTTAATCTCCAATAACTATTGAAAGTTTTCTATTAAATAACAAAGCAAAATAAATTTATACAAAATCATCGAAAATACATTTTTCACAAACACATTAAATAATTACTGAAATACAATAAATATTAATTTTAGTATATATAATTATATAATAAATATAGATTAAGAGTTTAAAATTATTATTGATAAATATTAATTTTTGTGAAAGTTATCTTCTCGAATTATTACTTGATATAAGTGAAATTAGTTATTAACAATATTATGCAAAAATATTAATTATTATTAATTTCAATATTATGTTATAATTATTTTTCTACTTTTTAGAATTTTTTTAACATTTATTACATAATTTCTTTATTTTAACTATTTAAATATTTTGTTATTTAAAATACTGAGTTATTTAAATACTTAAGTAATATGTAAAATATTTAAATTTTAAATATTAGATATTTATGGAATTTAATTATCCATAATATCATAATTTATACTATTATTACATAATTTCATTATTAATTTTGTAATATATTAAATTATTATTAATTTCAATATTATGTTATAATTATTTTTCTGCTTTAAAGAAATTTTTTAAATTTATTACATAATTTTGTTATTTTAACTATTCAAAATCTAGTTATGATAAATATCTAATTATTTAAATAATCTATAAAATATTTAAATTTTTTGTTACTTGAATTTTATTTATTTAAAGCTATTACATATTATTAAATGTTTGAAAAATATTTAAATTGATGATCCGGAAAAGCATAATTTAAATTGTTAGTACATAATTTCGTGATATATTTTGTAAAAATATAAAATCATTTATTAGATAATTTCATTATTTTATCTATTTAAAATATAGTTATGATAAATATATAGTTATTTAAATATTTAAATAATCTATAAAATATTTATTTATTTATTTAAAGCTATCACATATTATTAAATATTCGAAAATCATTTAAATTGATAATTCGAAAAAAACATAATTTAAAAATGTTAGTACATAATTTCGTGATATATTTTGTAAAAATATAAAATTATTTTTTATGTTTTTAATAAATATTTTAAAGTTATTTTATAATTTTATTAGAATATTTAAATAATTCTTAAATATTTTTAATCCAAACTTTTTTTATAGATACAGATAAAAAGTAGGGGAGAGGATAAATAGGAATCAAAAATAATTTAGGAGAGAAACTCTCTACTAAATTAGAGATAATTGTGGAGATAAAAATAGGAATTAGAGATAATTTAGAAGATAAACAGGAATTAGAGATAATTCTGTAGAAAGTGAGAGATAGTTTAAGATAAATTTTAGGAGAAGATATTATTTAGGCTACTTTTGGGTTTGGTTTGATGGAAATGATAGGGAAAGGAAGGGAAAGGCATGAAAAACCTTCCTTTGATCATTTCCCTACATTTTCTTTCAAACTTAACATAGCCTTAGGTTATTGGGAAAGTACAGTTTAAAAAATAACATAAAATAAAAAAAAAAATAAAAAATTCAAAAAAATTAAAAATGGGGAACCGATCCATTTGACCGATTGGATGAAATGGGATCAGGTTCAATCCTAAAAGGTTGGGGCTGGTTGGAAATGACACGTTTCTATGGTTGAGGTGAACCGATCCATTTGACACATCCTTGACTGGATGCACACGTGGTGCAAGCTGCATTACAACGTGGATGAACTCCGGTAGCTGATGCACAGTTGCCGTGTTTGTCTCGACATTTTAGTTCAGTTGGGAGACGTGGAGTGTGAGGAGCAATTGCTATTGCTTTGCTTGAGCTTGACAAGTTAAACCCACAACGCCAGAGTAGTAGTAGGTACCATAGTGCAGTTTCTGAATTGTGATTGGGAGATTTGGTTGGTGTGTGTCTGCCTTGACTTCCAAACCCAATTGAATAATGAGTATCCTTCCACATGATCTCCGTTGGTCTGCTGACTACTGATTACTGACAGTCGCTTGTTTGTTTTGAAATTTCAACATATCAACGATGGCATTGGCACTAATTACCCAAAGCTAACACACTACGTCACCACCCTAGTCGTTGAAGGTTGAAACCGGGTCCCTTGGCTCATTGGCCATAGCGACTTTTGCTCTGCCCTTTAGCTCCAAAGGGTCGAAAGATCCCCGTCAATGAGATGAGAGATGGAGTTGGTTACATGATACATTCCATCCACTGTTTAATACGGTAAAGTATCAGAATGGACCATCGAAGTAGATAAACCTAACCCATAAAAACAGAAGTAGGTGAACATAAAAATCCTATACTTTTTATTTCGGTTGTTGCTCCAGAGTCAAAGATAGATAGATACCCCTCCTTTTCTCGACTACCATCGAAGTAGATGACTGTATGCTCATTTTTTCCCTAATTTAATATATTTCTACTTACCTACCCTCTAAGCAGCAACCTTAGGTATACAGAATGCTGATTCAATTCTTCTAAATAAGATTTTGAGTTTGTTTCAAATACAATTTTTGTGGAAAATGGCTTAGGATTTCAGTATTCAGTTCTTCTAATTAAATATACGCCTAGAACAATTCCATGTCAACTAGTAGGGGAGGTTTTACTTTTTTTTAGTGTATATTTTTCATTTTTTAGCGTCTATTAAACGAAGGAGTAAGTTCCTCTGAAATCGTATTGTGGAAGTTCCGGATTATAGCTACATAATTTCGGATTTCCTACTAAATTCCCTCGACTCCCCTCTCTACTAACCCATTAAAATGATTCCAGCTGTCACTAACTCCTATGTAGTGTAACGATTGACTAATGCCTAAATTAATTCTTCCGTTAGATACTATTTTAAAGAAATATCTTTTTTTATGCATTAATTAAATATTTCTAAAAATAAAAATATAATAATTTTGGGTGGTCTGTAACTAGGGGTACTCACGGTTCGGGTAATTGAACCGTGGGCCTTTTTTGTCAACCGAACCAATAGTATCAGTTTTTGGAAGAACCGAACCGAAATTAGTCGATTAACCGACGGTTTGGTTCATTGGTTTTTCAGTTTTTTTGACTTTATAATATTTATTATAAAAATGTATATAAATATATAATAAAAAAATATATAATATATTATAAATATATATATATATATATTTATATATATATAATGCGTATTTATTAATTTATAATGTATAAAATATATATAATATACATAAACATATAGATATAGAAAAACATGTATACCAGTCAGTTCGGTTAACTACCGGTTTTTTAAATTAGTTAACCGAAACTAAACCGATACCTTCGATTTTTTTAAAATGCCAAACCGACCAGTTCAATTAACCGATTTTTTGGTTTGATCAGTTCAGTTTTTCAATTTTTTTTTGCTCACCCTTTTAACTCTTTTTCCATGTATGAATTTGCTTTACTAGGCATAGAAAAGAAATAAAAATGGAAATATCTATTTTAATTATATGCAAATTTCCCATTCTCTCTTTAATTATATGTAAATTAATTCTCTAAGCCTCGTAAAGCAAAATTATTATATTTTTATTTTTAGGAATATTTAATTAATGCATAAAAATAAATATTTCTTTAAAATAGTATTTAAGGGAGGGATTAATTAAGGCATTAGTCAATCGTTACACTAGACAGCTGGAATAATTTTAATGGGTTAGTAGAGAGGGGACTAGAGGGAAGTTAGTAGGAAATCCGGACTCGAAATTGCAATGGACCAAGAACTCATCGCCTGATGGTGACTGTTCACTACTCTCTCTCTCTCTCTTATGATTGATTATATGTGTGTTAGGTGGAGAAGGGGACACGTGACCAAACAAGCCCTTAAAGCATAGACAACCTACCTCTACCACCTACCTCACCAATCCTCTAGAATTAGCAATTAGTTGGTTGGTGGGCAACGTCACCTGTTGGACAGCCAATCCCATCAGCAGCCGGCCACTGCTTCCAATCAACAATATATCTCCCATAAATAAATAAATATATCTGTTCCTTCTTGGCATGTATATATCGGATGAGAAGTTGAGATTCAAAGATCGCGGGTCTGAGTTTTCAGTCAATAATCTCTCTGTTGAACACGCACCTTGCTCTAGCTGGATGGGGTGCTAAAATGTAAAATGTTCTGACCAGTCTCACGCAAGGCCAAGAGAAAGAACCTCTGAATGAATTTAATTGTTTGAAATTGAAACCAATAATAGCCTTCGCTTTATTCATCTCTCATATATTTAAAAAAGTCTCGACCCATAAAGGTTTACAGTATACTTACATTACATGCATGCAATTACATATAAATTAATTTCAAAAGCCAACACAAGAAAATATTAGAGAAGTGCCAGTAATTAGGGAAAAGAAGCAACAAATGGACCCCCTAGCCTACACTCTACAGCCCCCCCAAGGAACCGATGACGGGCTGCGACCCAATCCTCCTCTTCCTAAGCCGCTCCGCGATGATGAAGGCAAGCTCCAGAGACTGAGATGCATTCAGCCTTGGGTCGCAGTGGGTGTGGTAGCGTGAGCCTAGGTCGTCGAAGGTCACAGTCCTTGACCCTCCAATGCACTCTGTCACGTTTTGACCTGTCATCTCTAGATGAACACCTCCGGGGTGGCTGCCTTCTTGCTCATGCACATCGAAGAATGCTCGGACCTCCGCCTGCCAATTGCCAAAGTGCCCAACAATTAACAATTAAACTTAAACTAGGGAGCCCTGGCCTTCAACTTCAGGCTTCAGGAATCAGGATGAGAAGCGGTAACTGCCCAATCTCAATCAGAAAAAGAGACAGATAGACATACCCTGATTGCGTCGAAGGGGCGAGTTTTGAGACCACAAGGAGCCTTGATGGTGTTGCCGTGCATTGGGTCACTAACCCAGGTGACCACTTGGCCTGCTCTGCGAACCGCCCTTATCAGATGTGGAAGTTTCACTCTCATGTTCTCAGCTCCCATCCTCGTGATTATCGTTATTCTACCAGGTTTGTTCTGAGGATTCAGGATTTCGATCAACCTCACTAGCTCGTTGGGGTCCATCTTATCACTTACCTGCATCACAAGCAGCAATTACCTGCTTTTAGTTACTCAACCTCCATCAAAAAATTTAGAGTAATAAACAAATACAGTAGTAGTACCTGACAATCAAATACTACATATGTATGTCTAATTCATATGCATAAAGACTATGTCAAAATTCACACCCAAAGCATTCAAAGTACAAACGAAGTTGCTGAGCAACTCAGAATTTGGACAAGTTGACCGAGTTTAACAATAAAGAGTTTCATAAAAGTAGAACAGCCACCAATTATTATAAAAATCCAAGAAGACCGATTTTGGCAGTGACGCTGACTCAAACTTTGGTAATTTGTAAATATGGGCAGGGATTAGGGCAGAGTAATTAATTAAGGGGAAAAATAGAAGGGTAAATACAAGTCTCCTCATACCTTGATGCCAAGGGGATTGGCAATTCCTCTCAGGAACTCGACGTGGGCACCATCTAGTTGTCGGGTGCGTTCCCCAACCCAGAGCATGTGAGCAGAGCAGTCATAGAAGAAGCCAGAGGTCGAATCTTCCCTGGTCAGTGCTTGCTCGTAGGGCAAAAGCAAGCACTCGTGGGATGTCCAGAACTCGGTTGTGGTCATGATCGGGTGGTCAACCGTGAGCCCAGCGGCAGACATGAACCCTAGAGCCTCATCAACCCGGTGAGCCAGTTCTTGGTATCTGTTTCAATCCAATTAAACACAATTAAATTAAAACCTCATCCTAAATCCAATTAATTACCACTACGAATCCGGCTCGTTGCGGTTCTCAAGAACCACCTGTGTCGCCCGAGTCCACGAATTCCAAACTCAAAAACACTAGGGCAACAGAAAGCAGGGAGCAGATTGAAATGTGATAGGATAGCAACCCGTGATTCGACTAATAATCTATATGATCTTTAAGACAAATCGACAGTAAAATCCCCAAAAGGAAAAAGGCTAAGACGAGTCACCGAGATGAAGATAAAGAGAGAGTCGTATGAATACCTGTCTCCCTGTTCGTTGTGTTCAGTGAAATCGAGATTCCACTGAGTAACTCTTTGCATGGCAGCGTAACCTCCAGTAGCGAAAGCCCTGAGAAGGTTTAGAGTAGCTGCGGCTTGGCAGTAGGCCCTAATCATCCTCTGTGGGTCCGGAACTCTGGACTTCTCATTGAAAGCATCCCCATTGATATTGTCCCCTCTGTAACTCGGAAGTTTTACTCCGTTTTTCTCCTCAAATGGATCCGATCTTGGCTTTGCAAACTGACCAGCCATTCTTCCCACCTAAACCATAAAAGCCCGGATCGTCGGTCAACTTCGCGCGGTTCTCCAGAAAAATCTCAATTTGAGAGAAAGACAATCAAGAGATGAAGAGGAGCAAATGAGAAGGAAAAATATCAAACCTTGACGACAGGCATTTGTCCTCCGAACATGAGAACGGCACCCATCTGGAGAAGAATACGGAAGGTGTCCCGGATGTTGTTGGCGTTGAACTCCTTGAAACTCTCGGCACAATCGCCGCCCTGGAGAAGGAAGGCCCTACCCATGGCAGCCTCAGCGAGGCGTTCCTCCAAACTTCTCGCTTCACCAGCGAAAACGATGGGTGGGAAAGCTTCGATGGTCTTGAGAACAGATTCGAGCTCTTGCTTGTCTGGGTACTCAGGGAGCTGGAGAGCCTTCTTAGATTTCCAGCTATCGACGGTCCATTTGCCGGGAACGGTCTTTGGGGGGATGGTGGTGGAGGCAGAAGCGGCAGACTTGGATTGCTTGTCTGCGACGACGGGGTTCTTGGCGGGCTCCGCGGCGTGGACGGCTGAGATGGGTTTGGCAGATCTGGAGATGGATTTGTTGTTGGGGAAGAGAGGGAAAGAGGAATGTTGAGGGTTGGAGGAACGAAGAGGGGATTGAGACTGTAGAAGAGATTTGGAGGAGAGAGTAGATGTGCTTGCAAGAGCCATTGTTTCTTCAAGAACTTTACCCCTTTTTTCTGGATTCTGTGCTTTAAAGATCAAAATAGGAAGAAAGAATTGATGAAGAGTGCAAGAAGAAGGCCCTGAAGAATCGGGAGAAGAAATGAGAGAGATTTTATACTAACGATGTGGTGGGTGGGGGAGAGTCTGTGGCGCGGGTTGTTGGGGGAAAAAAGGAAGGTGGTGGGTAGGTAGGAGTAGGACGAGTCGAGTCAAGAGTCAGTGCGGCTGTGCGGGGCGAGTGAAGGAAAGACTGAAGAAGATGCACAAGTGGGAATTGGTAGGCGATTAGGGGTAATGTTGGTCATTTGCTCTCAACTATACCAAATAATTAACGCCAATAAACCAATCACTGGTCGTATTTTGTGGTCTTTCACCTAATTCTACCCAAACCCTTGACTCCCTCCCAGTCGCGGCGGCGGTTCGGAGCCGATGACGGAATGAGTACAACATAATTGCGTTCTTTTTCCAATTTTTTTCCTCTGTTCACCCCAAAAATACGTTTCAATACGCTCACAGTAAGATTGACACCGCACATCTCATACATGATCGATTTCAGTCTTGTGGTGGATCTACACCATGAACATTGTTGCAACGGAGGATTTTGTGGGAAGCAGATCCATCCCAATAGTTTCGCTAAGCTTGAATTCTTTTTTTATTGTCAGTCTTATGAGTTATGACTTCTGAATTCATCCTTCACCGTAAATCTAGAATATGTTTGGTGGGTTCGGTGTACGCATTGTTTGATTAGGATTTGTTCTTTTTTGAAAATGCCACGTTACCATGAGAATAGCATAAAATAGTAATTTTTCTTATTTACACTTTTGACAGAGTTAAATATGGGCGTGATTGAGTGAACGTGTCATTTTTTTTGGTAATCGGGTGAACGTGTCCAGTCCATAAATTTCTATGATGCCGCCATACCGGCGTGTTTACTCCTCTTGGTTACGTAGCCTGTTGTATACAGCGTGTAGAGCAGCAGATACCGAGTGTTTTTACTACACGTGCAAGGTGGAAGACGAATCCTAACCGTCCAATGGATAGAAGATCCTCGATAATTGCAGTGAATAGGACATGTAGTATTACTACTACTTTTAACCACGATGTTTTTTGAAATTATCAATTTGTCGTATTTCCCAGAAATATGCATTTGACGTGATTGTATCACGTGGCTAAATAGACGAATCCTGGCGTCTTACACACACGCGTACAAAATGCTAGGGCTGTTCATAAGAATGCCCAATCTGGACCGATCCAATCTGAGCCGGTCGGGTTTTCATTAGTACCGGTTGGTTTTAGGTTGGGAAGATATATAAATCGATATATTGGGTCGGTTTCGGTTTTCTTGTGTGAAAACCGAAATCAACCCGACCCGAACCGAATTAGTCTTCTACTAGTTCGGTAGTTCCTAGTTTGAGTAGTTTCCTACTTAACTATAACTAGTCTTCTACTAGAACTAGAAGGCCAATTAAGCAATTGCAATTAGAATAGGCAATCTATCATAGTTTCTAACTTTCTATAATCTTTTACACCAAATAGGCAACCCATTAGGCAATTACAATTAGAATTCAATTAGGTGTCCTTTTGTACAAGAGCAAAACCGAAACCGACCCAAACCGACCCAAACCAACTCAAACCGACCAAGTCAGTTTGGCCTACCAGTGGGTCGGTTTCGGTTTCCACCTCAGGTAACCCGACCAAGTCGGGTCGGTTGGGAAAACCCCAATAAACCGACCCAACTCGACTCATGAACACCCCTACAAAATGCAAATACAACCAACGACATGGAAAACCAAAGTCTGCGAAAAAACAATGATAAAATATAAAAATAAAAAAGAGTAAAATAGAAAAACCTCTTATAAAAATATGAGGTTTTATTTTCACAAAAACCTCTCTTAAAACGTGAAGTTACCTCCCTTTTATTATTGTGATGGACTCTTGGACAGAAAACATTTGCCAAATACATTAAGTTTTTTAAAATATTCATTTTATCCTTATAGCTATATATTTATATATAGATTTATTCAAATAATCCAAAAGAATTTTCACTTTTAATTAAAAAATCTTGAGTAAAATTAAACAAAAATAGTAATTTTACTCTATAAAAACACTAGGTCTATTGAAATCTAAATAGATAAATCTGACAGTTTTAATTATATTAAAAAATACCCTAATAAGTTGTAAGGGTAATTTCCTGACTTTAAAGTCTCAACTCTCTATTTAGGACAAAGGTTAAAACAAGGTTCCAAATATCGATAAAGGTCAGTATGTCGATAGGGCATATTAGCCCATAAGTGCTTTTTTTTTATGTTTTATTTATTTTTTTCTCAAAACCGGTTCAAAAGGGTCATCTTAAGTCTCGGATATTCTCTGAATCATGGCCTAATCCAATACACCCCCTGTAGGGGCGTATCGGGAAGGCCCCAATACGTAACGATATTTTGAACCCTGGGTGAAAAGGAGGTAACTGTAGGTTTTTCGTCTCTTTCTTCTTTGAGAGAGTCTCCATCTTGGGGTTGTCCTTGGGTTCTTCTCTTTTTTCCATTTCAGTTGTTCCTTTTCTTCCCACTCTCTCCCTTTCTTCTCCGTTTTCTTCTTCCCTTCTTCCTTTCCCTCACTCCTCTCTCTTCTTGATTAGCTCGGTCCAATCCTCCACTCTCTTTTGTTTCTTCTCTTTTTTTCTTTTCCTTGTTTTTTCTTTTGTTCTTTTTTGTAGGGATTTTAGTATAGGAGGCAGAGTGTTGGGTAGCGGCCTTAATCACTATTTTGAATTTCACCATTGGTGATTGTTTCCTTATTTTATTTCATTGGCACTTACAGTTCCGGGTGGTTCCAGTTCCAATGATAACAAATCTGGCGATTACAATTCTATGTGGTTAACATTCCAATTGGTTCCAGTTTTGGTGACAACAGTTTTGGTAGTTTCAATTCCGGGTGGTTAAAGTTCGAGTTGATTCCACTTTCGGCGATAACAGTTCCAACAGTCTGATCAGTTCCGGGTGATTAAAGTTCTAATTGGTTCCACTTCCGGCAATAACAGTTCCAAAAGTTACTTTTTTTAGGTGGTTAAACTTCCAATTGATTCCAGTTTCAGCGATAACAATTCTGACAGTTATGGTTCTAGACTTTTAAAGTTCTAGTTAGTTCCAGTTCATTAAAGTTCCGACGGTTATGGTTCTGGATGGGTAAAGTTATGATGAATCTCTACTATATTTATCCCACTTTCGATGGTTGGAGATGCGCTTATTTATCTCTTTTGTTTGTGACTTTGCCTCACATTTTGTATATTGCAGAAGTTCTTCATTTTCTCCTTTATCCACAACCATAATGAACATTTTGTTCTTTCTAGAGATTTGTATTCTTGATTGATATTGTTACCATTTCTCTATTTTCATACAATATTTCTGTACTTTTTTACTTGGTATTGTGACCACTACTCTGCATTCACGTAAGTTTCATAGTTGAATGAAATATGATATTTTGCCTTAAAAAAATTGTAGGTTTTTATGAAACAAGAGGAAAAGCTTTTATTAAAGTAAAACATCAGTGGAGGTTATTATGATGTTCGGGAGAGGTTTTTATATTTTACCAAAGAAAAGAAATCCAAAGTTGCCCAGAAGCCCACGTAACTACAGCTTACAATATGATGCAGCAGTATCCATATGACCATCCCATTCAAAAAAAAAATCATACAATCATCTGAAATAAACATCAACATGGCTTAAGTCTCAAGCTAGCCAAGCCCACTCATACACCTAACCCTTTGTCCATATATATATATATATATATATATATATAATGCTGGGCTAAAAACTGTGAATCATGGCGTTCAATGTATTATTGTGACTTGTGACCCCGCCACCACAATAATTATGTCCAAGGTTTTGATTAGAGGGTTGTAAATGGACAGGAAATCCTCCGCCTCAATCCATCCAATATAAGTCCATTACAAATATACTATGTCCAATCCAATCCAATGAATATTTTGGACCATAAACTGATCTAATTCAATGTCTGGATCATTCAATCTGTTTAAATTGATTTTAATTTAGATTGAGTCTGATTTAAACCTGGTCCACTGACACCCATATTCTTATTTTATGTCAATGGACTAGATATTAATTCAATCCCACCTAATCCAATATAAATCCATTACAGATGGACCATGCTCAATTCAATCCAATAAATACTCTAGACCATTAAATTTGGACTGATCCAATTCAATGTCTTATTGATCTTTCAACCCGTACAAATTGAAATTAATTTGGATAGGATCCAACCCAAAAATGGTCTATTGAGACCCTAGTTTTGAGTTTATGGTTTTAGTGCATAAGTAGCATGTACTTCAGCTAATATTTTTACCCTGTTATTTGCCATTTTGATGTGTTTTCATGTAAATGACAAAAACAACAACAAAGTCTTCATCATAAATAGGCCAAATAAAATATAGTTTAAATATTTCATCTTTATAAAATTTTGTCCATTCTAAATTGAAAAGAAGGTAGATAAGAAAATGAACTAAATATTTTAATAATAAAATTAAAGCACTTTAAATGTCGTTGGGCCCTAATAAAATCTTTCATTATCAAGAAAAATAATAATAAAAAAAGTACTTCAAATGCCTAATCAATGATATATTTATCCACCCGAAATATTTTTCAAATAACAATGCATAATTGGAGCAATGTATCATTGATCGACAGTGAAGCACATCCTCCCAAGTCCCAAGCACCCACTAAGGAGTGTAACTATTTTATGGTTTTTTTTTGGAAAAAAACTGTTCAGTAATAAGGTGACACCCCCACCTATCTTGCTTGAGAAAGCCCTCAATTTTTTTTGTGGATCTTAAAGACAACCTCAGCAATATGGATGGTCAGTCAACTGACAAATCTTAACAATTTATTCAGTGGAGGGGTCCAAAGTAGGGAGCCATTAAAATTAACTTCGATGCCTCTTGTGACCCCAATGGTTTATGCTCTATTGCTTATATTGCTAGAAATTATCACAGTGAAGTCATGGATCTTAAAGCCTATTGCTTAGGTGTTACCACTATTAGTCTTGCTGAAGCGTGGGCTGTTTGGGAAGTTTACAATATCACCCTTGATTTTGGAAATTGGCTTGTTATCATCCAAGGAGATTCCAAGCTTGTTATTGATTGCTTAAGGAAGTTTTTTTTTTTTTTCTCCTTGGTAGTTGCTTAAGGAAGGTAGTGGACCCCATGTAGACTGAAGATTGTGCTTGATGAGTGTTGTCATTTGTGCAGCCTCATGAATCGTAGAGTCAGTTATCATCATGCTTTTTGTGAAGCCAATCAAGCAACTGATTGGTTGATGCATGATGTCATCTATGAGTCTTTGTTAAGTGTTTCTAGGTTGCCTAGACTCTTGCTTTTGTTTGTTTTTGTGATATTTAGGGTCGTGCTATCCCTTGTCTTATAATTAAGGTTTAAAATTTCTCAACATAACGGCTGCATTGAAGATTCAACACACGGAACATACAGAATCTGTTTCGGGTCTGTATCTGATACAATCCGAATTTAATGATCTTAATTCAAATTTATTTTTCCTCCACTCTTAATATTAGTAGCTTTTCAAATTCGAATTTAATTACTTTTAATTAATTATCACATTTAATAACACGTTATTAAAGACAAATTGAATAATACATTTAAGGCAATGTTTAAATTCGAATTTGAATTTGATATGCCACTATATTGCCTATTAAAAATCACAAATAAAAGACAAATGGATTTGATGAAGGGATGGGAGATCCATCAGATGGATGGCCGAACCCTACAGGAAGGTTGGGAAAAATTTCAAAAATTTCTTTACTCCCATTTGAAAATCCTATTCCCAATTTAGAAAACTGCATTTTCAATATTCATTCTTGTAACCAAACTGGACCAAATCTGAAACCAAAATTAGGGAGGGATATACCTATACGGAATCCATGCAAGAATGCTCCTCCCAACGTAGGTGTTCATGCCCAAAGAGTGTACCAAATCCTCCATCCACTAAAGATGACACAACATAGGATGAGGCAGGATCAGTAGGTAGTTCTTCACCAAGAACTTGTGATTCTTTAGCAAGAATTGAATGGGATAGTGAGCATAGCTTCTAAATTGTTTCTTCTGGCAAGAAACAATATTAAGATCAAATCCAAGAACTGGAGATCGAACAGGGTAGGGCGGCAAGAGTAGGAAGAAAAAGAGCAGAATGCAAGATCAGTCTAATTGAGTTGTTTACTCTCTGTATTGAGTGAGTATGTTTTTCAGGTCCACCCTGCTCTCTTATTTATAGCCTTAAAGAGACAACTTCCTAATCTCATTAGGAGTTTCCTAATCCAAATGTTTATTTGGATTTGGACTTTTTAAATGATGAGGATAACCCCTTATCTTATCTATAGATAAAGATCAGGCTTCCTACTCAAATTAGGAGTTCTTTGATCCAAATCTTTATTTGGATCTAGACTCTTTAAGTGGATAAGGATAATCCCTTATCTTATATGTTGATCCAAATCCTAGATCCGCCCCTATTTAATTAATCTAATTAACCCAGTTCGAAATGGATTTTTAGGCCCATTAAGCTTCCAGGCTCACTTTCTTTTTAATACTGGCTAGCTTGGCTCTCTTTGTATGGCGTGGGACCCTATCATTTATTTATACATCAACCACATTGGTTCAGCCTAGCCTTTGTTACAAGGCCTGGCTGAATTCACTGCTGAATACAGTAAACCCCTAAGTCCATCACTATGGGCGCTTAATGGGCCCAACATTTACACTAAATGGTCCTTGGGTCCAGCCATATTATGAAGGCCCAAGGACTGTGGGCAGATGCAAGATTAGCCCATCAGGTATAACCCTTCAATGGTCTTACACTTAACCTCTCAGCCCATAATGATCAAACAATGCTCGAGAATAGAGGACCTCTCCCTCGACTACAAGGTGCAGTGCTGCACTCTCTGTTCACGTGGATCCCAGGAATGAAAACCTTTTGCAAACATTTTGAAACCAAATATATATATATATATATATATATATATATATGTATGTGTATCTCTATATAAATATATTTTGCAAAAACAAATTTTAGCGATTGAAATCAACTACCAGCAGTTTAGGTTTCCATCAGAGAGAGTGCATCCCCGATCATTCACTTTGTGTGACAAATGGGCTGATCCTGTCACTATGATCACCCACTCAGATGAATTCTCGGACTGTCCCAACATACTCAGGTTTTGACCCCCTCTAAGGATCTCACTGATTGGCATGTCAAAGACAGCCCAATCCGACACCTAGTGCAGTATCATAATCGAGTCTAGGGGTCAGGTGTAACATTCCAGTTTTGCCCATCTATCTCTAAGGTCCAGGGCAATACTGGAATTTTGGTCCAGTTCTGGGTTTCAAGAAAACCCACACTGCATCTACCTCAGGTCTCACCCTGGAAGCTGAGACAAGCCACCCCAACCAACTTGGCGATACATTAGTGTCAGCCTTGGCAAGATAAATCCCCCCAGATCTATCCAACAGCTGTGAAGATTATGAACTAACACGAGTCTCATATGTGTCCAGTTTAAGGGTATTACACAGAAACGCACCATAATAACATGAATCAAATATGTACTTTATTCATTTACAATAAATGTCATAATGTACATCATGCTGATTTGAGCTAAGGGCATATACTGTCTAACATTTGAACCCTAGTCATTTGCTTGTATCAACTACAAATCCACCACTATGCCATACCACAAGTGCTTATCATACAAATTTGTATTTTAATTCTTAATTAAATTCGTTTGTTAGTGGATGACTACCAATAAAAGCTAAAATTCATCATTAAAATATATAATAAATATCAATGTTTAGAGAAACCAGGGTAGACGTCAACCCAAAAAAAGGAGAGGTTCATAGGTTAGAGGTTTAACCGAGGTCAAATTGTGATGACGTAATATTATATATATATATATTATACATATATACAATATTATAATTTATATATTGAATTCTAATATATTCAAATTATATAATTGTGTTCTTTTATAATATATATTTTTTAATTTAATTTCAATTTTTTATAAGGCACCTATATATATCGAAAAGTTACTCAAGATAAAAACAAAGGTCACTACAATAGGACATCTGAGCAAAAAGTTATGGCCTTTATAATTTTGCATTAATGTGCTAAAACAATTTAAAAAATCAGTTGTTTTTCTAAAACCAGGACTGATTCACCAAAAACATTTGATTCTTTATATCAATATCGGCTATTCCTAATCAAATTAGAAGTTCCCTGATCCAAATCTTTATTTGGATCTGGACTCTTTAAGTGGATAAGAGTTATATCATCTTATCCTCATTTGCTGATTCATACCCAGATTCACCCTTAATTAATTAATCCAATTAACCCAGTTCGAAATGGCGTAGGACCCTATCATTGATCTACACATTAGACACATGTGTTCAGCCCAACCTTAGTTACAAGGCCTGGCCAAATTCACTGTAGGACATAGTGAACCCCTGAGTCCATCACCATGGCCTCTTAATGGTCCCAAAATTTACACTAAATGGTCCTTGGGTCCAACCATCTTATGAAGGCCCAAGGACTATGGGTAGATGCAAGATTAGCCCATTAGGTATAACCCTCAATGGTCTTACACTTAACCTCTCAACTCTTAATTATCAAACACTACCCAACAAGAGAGGACCTCTCCCTCGGTTGCAAGGTACAGTGTTGCACTCTTCATTCACATGGATCACGGGAATTAAAACCTTTTGCAAACAATTTGTGAAAACATAATATATAAGTATATCTCTATATAAATATATTTTGCAAAACCAAATTTAAAACATATTTGAAATCCACTACCGGCAGTTTTGGTTTCCATCAGAGAGAGTGCATCCCCGATCATTCACTTTGCCCGACAAAAGGGCTGATCCTGTCACTATGATCGCCCACCCAGGTGAATTCTCGGACTGTCCCAACATAATCAGGTTTTGGCCCCCGCTAAGGATCTCACCAATTGGCATATCAAAGACATCCCAATCTGATACCTAGTGCAGTACCATAATCGAGTCTAGGGGTCAGGTGTAACATTTCAGTTTTGCCCATATGTCTCCAAGGTCCAGGACAACACTAGAATTTGGTCCAGTTCAGGGTTTCAATAAAACCCACACTGCATGTACCTCAGGTTTCACCCTGGAAGTTGAGACAAGCCACCCAACCAACTTGGTGGCACATCAGTGTCAGCCTTGGTAGGATAAATCTCCCTAGATCTATCCAACRRYTGTGAASATTCTAAACTAACACRAGTCTCATATGTGTCCAGTTTAAGGGTATTACACAGAAACACACCACAATAACATGAATCAAATATGTACTTTATTCATTTACAATAAATGTCATAATGCACATCAAGTTGATTGGAGCTAAGGGCATACACTGTCTAACATTTTTCGCCTTGATGAACTTGTTGGCCTCATCAAGGAACGCCTCCATAGTGCTCGGGGGGTTCAACTCGAGGTGCCAACATAGATCATGTTGCTGTACTCCTCTTTTGGCTGTGGTGAGCTGCATGGCGGGGTCGATATTTGGTATCTGCAACCTTTCTGAGTTGAACTGCCTGATGTAGTCTCTCAGCGGCCCCTTTTCATTCTGTGTTATATTAAGAAGGCTAGTTACCAACTTTGGGCACTTCTTGTTGGTGGCAAAGTTCAGTGTGAAAAGGTCGACGAACTGCTTCCAGCTCCTAGTCGAACCTGGAGGCAAAGTCTAGTACCATAATCATGCTTCTTCTTTCAGAGTTGTTGAAAAGGCCATTCACAAACTAGCTTCGTTAGCTCTCGCGGGCAGCATTAGGGACTGGAAGCTGTCAACATGGTCATTGGGATCCGAATTTCCCAGTTCCACTTGTAGATCTCTAGGGTCGGGGTCTTGAAACATTTTGGCCTTGGGGCCGAAAGGATCTCCGGTGCTAGAGGGGAAGGCAGACTCAACAAAATAGGAGCCAACTGTGCAACTACTGACCTGTCTTCTTCCCGTTGTCTCTCTATTGTGTTTGATGGGGAAATAATGTTCTTTCCTGAGGTGTGGCATGCTCTACAACGATGTCACTTCTTTGCTACTTCTTGGTTGGTGTTGTTGACCTCGATCTAGGCCCGAGCCTCGTCTTTGGTATTCTCCTGATCTCGGATAGTGTCACGATGAGGGAGTCTATCTCTGTTGTTTGCATTCTCACGGGGATGGGGCTGACTGTTGCGGGGAACAGAGTGGTCCCAAACTGGGCTCTCACCTCTTATCCCGAGTTGTTGATTACTGACCTGGTTTTCTTGGTTCTCATGCCGTGATCGTTACTGCTGATCGGTTTTGCTCTGACGGCTGTTCTGGGGCTGATTTCTTTGGTCTACCACTTGCCGAGGTGGTGATATACACTGACCTGCTATTGGGTCTTGAGGTGGGGTTGGGCCGCGAGGAGGAGTTGGGACCCGAGATGGCCTTGTACCCTGGGGAGGGGACCATCTCACATTTTGCTGGTTCTGAGCCTGATTCTGATTCAAGTTGGTTTGGTGGAGTGGAGGGAATTGCTAGTGGTAGTACTGTTGGTACTAGTAGTGCTGGAATTGTTGGATCTGCTGCATCTGAATCTGCATGATCCGCACGCTTCGCGTCAGCTTATAGAACTACTGCACTTCGACCTCAGGAGGAACCATAGAGGGCTCTACAATTGGGATGGTGGCGCTCACATGAGGCAAAGGAGTGTTAATGGACTGAGTGCTGAATGTCTCAGTTTGTGTCGTCAGCACTCCCGAGATAGTGAGAGGGGTGGTGAATTGTCCGATTGTCGTCGAGGGGAATTATGGATTGTATGGGATCTGTTCCTGCCCCCCAATGACAATCATCTCGATGCTCTTTCCGGTGTTGCTCATTGATGCCATTGATGAGATGCGGAAGGGTGTGATTAAGGTAGAGAACTTGACTTTCTTGTTGCTTTCCCACAGATGGCACCAATTGATGGTGCGTGATCTAGTTTCTCCTAGCTAGAGGGCAGCTCAGACATTTGTTGCTTAGCTAGTCGGTCGAATTGCAAGGAAGTAAAGCTCAGAGGACTCATGGTAGCTAACCTGGTGTGGGCGCTCCGAAGCTTAAGTTAGTATAATCCGTGTGCAAGTTGAAAGTTTGAGAGTAAAAGAGCTAGAATGGACTAAATCGCACGTCCCCTAAGGTTGGAGGTGAGGCCTATATATAGGTGTTGTTTGGCGTGGGCTTCACGCATCGCGTCCAAGATCTCCGGGAGGTTGTACCTAACCGGTCCGAAGTCCTCGGAGGTAGCCGCGCACATAGACTAGTCTTCGCGCCTTGTTTGGTTTCCTCTAGAACATTCGGTGCGGGGGCCAACTTTCGAGAAACCCGGGAGTGATGGGATATGCATGCAGAATTGGTCAGCGAGCACGTCTCGCAGGTCGCCACCTAGACCTCAATCAGGTCGGCAAGCCCTTGAAGGAGGTCGCTCCTCATGTCGAGGTCACTTCGGCTGGTGACGATGTGACACAGGTCGGCCCTAGACAAGGTGCTACTAGCCGCCCAAAGTTGTGGATGGGGTCGCCAGCCAAGTTTCCACTAGCACTAGGTCGGTAGAGGCAGGTCGCCAGGTAGGATTCCATCACTTTGGCTAAGGCAAGTCATCGCATATGTGGTGTCTGAGTGTCATCCAACTGTTCCGAGATGCCATGTGTCATGTTGTCAGTGAAGGGCCAAATCTAACCCTCATCAATAACCAAGTTGAAAAACAATTTCAAAATTGAACTAACGAAGATAACCAAAAGGCTCGTATAAGTGATTTTTATTGTTGAACCAGAAGAATCCATGAAACAAATTTACATTAAATTAATAAAATAATATAGAAAAATCTAATAACCCATAGAAAAGAGAAATGGTTTCTTTGGACTTTTATATAGGCTCAATTTGGAAAGAGTACAAATATAAATAAGTAGAGTGTAAAACCTTATAATTTGTATTATTTTGTATGTATTTGTACTCTTTCCAAACTGAGCCATAAGAACAAAATTGGTTCCCATGTATTGATGGGAAATTTTGGATTTTGACATTAGTTTGGGTCAAATCTAGGGTTTATATTTAGGTTTGCACTTAACCTAACCTAGTCCATCTAATTAAACCCCTACTTTATTAGATAGAGACAAAAGGGATTAAAATAAATTTAAGATGAAAAAAGGGATTTAATGGGGAGGGGAGATATTACAAACATTGACTATTAAGGTGAGAGAGAAGAATGGTGTTATTAGAGAGTAAATATGGATTTTATGAGAGACAATGAAGACATGAGGGTTTTAATTTTGCATGGTTATATTTTTAATGGTTTCATTTCAAAAAATATGCACATGTGTGAAAAAGGAGAGTAGGAGAAGGCAACAAGATTTGTGGTAAGAGAACCTCTCACCTCCCCTCTTTACTCTTTCTATTACTAGTAACCGTGCACGTGGCAATTCTAGATGATGATAATGATAGTAATAATGTATCCAAAATTTTCTATAAATATTTATTTTTTACTGTTTGTTTTTATTATTAATTGGATGTAGATTGCAAAGTCCAAAACTGATTACATAAGCACCTCATCCAAATATGTGATAATTTGTGAAGTTTCAAGTATCATTGACAGACATACTTGCTTGGTTGTATTCTTCTTTTTTGTAATGTTTTATCTTTTTGGTGTGTCTTTTTTTTTTTTGCTCATTTATCAAATAAATGTAAGATTTTAATAAAGGGAATTGAATGAGGTGAAAAGTAGTAGTTCAATTTATAATTTAAACCTCACAATTAAATAGAGACTAAATTCAAAAATGATTATTTTAGTCAATTGAAAGTTCTACAATCCTATTCATATTTTTAATAGTAGTGTAAATATAGAATTATACATGTGCTTGAATTTTTTTTTTGCAAAATTTATGTATTCTTTTTATTTTTGTATTTCTATATTTTATTATTTTTTATCATTTGTTTATTACATTAAATGTTAACACAAACCCAAAAATTGAACTATTAATCCTTGCAAAACAATAAAATAATTTCATTTTTGGTTAGTTTTAAATTATGTATTCCATTTTCATTATTAATAAAAATAATTCTTGTTTACTACACATTTTTTAATTTGATTAACAAAAATATCATCAATGTATAATTTTTTCTACATTTTTGTAATTTTCTATATTTATTTCTACTTAAAAAAAAATCATTACCTAACTATGACTTCTTAAGTTGATCAATTTGATTTAGATGGTTGAATTTTTTAGTTGCCACTTGTATAAAGAATAATTTTTTTATTCAGTTTTGAAATATATAGGTTTAGATTGTTAAAAATATTGACATAGATGTAATTAGTAGCATTTATTAGTGAAAAATAACTTAAATATATGATTTAATAAGAGAAAATGAGACTTAATACCTTAAGTATAAGACTTAATGATAGGGGATTAAATGACATGAAAAGTAATATTTGAAGTTACACTTTTAACCCTTACAATTAGTGATGGAATAAATAGACAAATATGAGCATTTTAGTAGCCATTAAAATTGTAATAAATTGGCTTTTATACCCTTTCTCAAGCAAAGAAATAGAGGGTAATTTTTATACCCTTTCTCTCATTGTGTGGCAATTACATTCACGGCTATCCTCATCAATAGTCGACCTAGCCAATGCTTTCATCCATACATGCCAATACAAGAGGGGTTACATGGTAAAAATTTGATTCTAATAACATAATTTTCTACATATTAGTATTTAGCATTCTTTTTTCTTTCACACAAGCATAGTACCCATACACTAGTATGTGGTAAATGGCATGGTTTTCAAACCGCAGTTGACCCAGACAGATGGACCATTTGACCCAAGAACCGTTTAGGCAACTAGTTTGGTTTTACTCCAAACCTGGTCCCTGGCCAAAAACTGTTGAATCAGTCAACAACCCGTTGACCCGAGTGGTCGAACCATCGACCCGTTCAATAGTTTTTGGCCATTTTTATTTTTAATTATTTTTTATTTTTTGTTAGAATGGGCCATCAATTCGAATCAGACAATCAAACCGTCAACTTAAAAACCGGTGATCAAAAAGATTTCGTTTCCGGGTCATTTTTTTAAACTATGGTAAATGGTAAACTAACTGAAGGCTGACTCGTTGGTGTATTAGCTAGTTTGTTCCAGTGTTGATGTGGAATCAAATCCCGCAACTAGCACTTTAGGCTATGTTTAGTTTGAAGGAAAAGATAGGAAAATGAAGAAAAAGGCAAAGAAACTTATACAAGATTTATAAGGGTTTTCTACCTTTCCCTACTTTTTTCCTTCAAACCAAATACAACCTTAAGGAATAAGGGATCAGGGGGAGTTATTAATGGTGCATAGCACCGAATTCCGAAAGAAAATGGTAAATGTTAACATATTTAGTATGTTTTTTCCTTCATGGAGTTATAAAACTGGGTATAGCCCATTAACCCATCACGACCCCACCCTCACCCCACGAACCCTAGAGATGGAAGGAATTGATCCCAAATCTTTGCTATAATCAGTCAAAGAGACAAAGGCTTACTTATCATAAAAAAAAAGCCAAATACCTTATCAATTGAGCCAGTTGGCACCTTGTTTGCTGTTGTAGGAGTAAATTCCTTATCCTATACCTAGATTGGTACAAAAATCTAAAATTTCACCACTGATGGAGTTGATACCACCACCACCACCACCAAAGGATCGGTTAAAATGCCATCAACCATGTATTAGATGGAATAAATAATTTTATACAATTCCAAGGTTCCCGGGTGGTCTATAAGACCCCTTAACCAATTTGAGGCCCACGGTTAGACATCTGCTAAATGTTATGTAAAAGGAATGTTGAAATTATCTCTCGAGTGTTTTTCTTTCATTTTTCAAATGATAGTATTATATTTTTTTTTTATAAAATGGATCTTTATTATATTTTATTTCTCACTCTACTCCATAAATAAGGCTAGAAGGGATACATTTGACTATCACATAGAAAACCCAGACAAATATAGGAGTAGGGAGAGAGAAACCACGAAAAGGATCATTACTTTCTCACTCTCTTTTTATCAGCAACCATGTGGCAATGGCATGGGTCAGCTATAGTTCCGCCCAAGTCACCAAGGCCCCTCAAATGCAGATCCAAAATCCGAAATATTATATTTTGGACTGGTATCTAAAAAATATTATTATATTGAATTAAATTTAGATTTAATTTATATTTGTATCAGCCCTATTGGGTTTTCATTCAATACGAGCCCACATTGTTTTCTTGATTTCTGGCCCATCCACGTCCTCGCCTCCACCGCTCCAGCCAATTATCATATTCTTGGCATTCATCCTCCTCGTATTTTGATTTCAATACATAAATAAGTTCAATGTACACTTGATAAATATTTTAATAATTGTTAAAAATGGGTTTTAATTTTTTTTTCGGCAAAGTAGGTTTTCTATGCCGTATGCATAGGCTTCATACATTCATAAACTGTTCCGTACAATTAAATAGCAAAGTTGCAGACAAGAAATGAAAGGGCCAGACCCCATGTGAACATTCTAAGTATGTAAAGTTCTTTTTTGGCTAAAATATAAGCATTTTCGTTGCACTTTTTAGGTACCCAAATGACTTCGCAGTGAGAGAGACTCGCTATTTTAAGAGTGCAAATTACAGACTAGATAGAGCTGCAGTTGCTTCCACTTCCACAGGAGATGCTTAAGGAATTTTTATATATCTAACCGATAATAAGCCCAATTCCTTCAGAAGCATTATCTAATTAATTTTGACTGATGGGAAAGTTGATTTAACCCAAGAAGAAGCATGAGAAACTTCTGTTACGTTGTTTATGAATTCAAAGTTTCCTGAGGATTGAAATTAGATTTCTCCAAAAAGTCAAAACACCATCAATAATCTGAGCATGAGCAGCAAAATAATTGTAAGTGCCTACCTCATCCGGACTATCCATTTCCATTGGCTTCGTCCACAGAATCGTTTTTTTCCCCCACAAAAAATACAACCATCAAAGCAAATAAAGAACCATAACTAAAATAAATAGCAACAGCAACAAATTAAGACAATGTTTGGTATGGATGCGTTGCACGTTTTTCACTATGAGTTTTTAACATTTTCCTTAAATTCATTAAACTTTTTAAATTGTCTAAAACTCATCATGTCAGTAAATTTTATTTTCTAAAACTCACCTTCCGTTAACAAAAGTGTCCATGTCAGCATAAGACCAACTTACCCTTGAATGGCGAGTTAGAGGAAAAATGGTCTTCTCAGTTTTCAATTTTCTTTTTTTTTTTGCTTTTTTAGTGTTTTGTTATAATTTCCAATGTTTTTTATAATTTCTGTTTTTTTCTATTTTCTACAATTTATAAATTTTCCTGTATTTTTTGTTATTTGTTTGTAATTTCTGTGTTTTTCTATAATTTTTGGTGTTTTTTCTACAGTTTTTATTTTTTGATTTTGTTTTTCAATTTCTATAGTTTCTATAATTTGAAAATAATTTTTATTTTGTTTGCAATTTCTAAATTTTTTTTATATTTTTTGTAATTTCTATGTTTTTATATATGTATTTTATATTTGAAAATATTTTTTGAACTTTTTCCTTTTTTTTCATGTTTAAATATTAAAATGGTAATACATTAACACTCATAGTCTGTTTAACATTAAATTAGTGACATGGTGAGTTTTAGACATTTTGAAAAATTGTGGTGAATTTAAGACAAATGCTAAAAACTCATGGTGAGTTTTAGATAACTTCCCTAATTATTATACAATAATGGAATTCTAAAATTGAATTTCATATAATACAAAACAAAAAAAAAAGCATAAAACAGTAGAAAACATTTGTACTTGATGAACCTGAAACAAGATGTAAGCATAAGCGCCTGTATGGTGATGATGTATCATTGAAATAAAATCACAATAGACACAGAACACCACAATACCAAATACCCACTAATACGACTATGATGATCCACAAGGATGATATCCAAAGATCCAAAACTGTATATCATCCTTAGACAAAAGGGCAAAATCAGGAAAACAACCAACAGACTCAGATAGATGCCCTGCTTAGTTGCTCTATAGGCTGCCTTGTTTGCTTCCCTTCCAACCTAACTGAAAGAAACCTCCAAACCTCTACAGTCTACACAGAAGCTCAATATCCTTGATGCAGTAAAAGATCTTGATCCGTTGGGAACTCACTTCCTTGCTAAGATATAAACAAAAAAAAAAAACTAAGCTGCCTACATTATTATTCGATCTTCACCTGAGACAGGTTCAATCAAGGCACAAACTTGACTGCTTCCAAATACTGCTAAGTCTTCCGATTAAGCAGAAGAAACTGCCTGAACCCGACCAAAATAAACAACCATATATGCAATCACCTTAGAATCATTTTGGGCTATTATATCAAGGGGGCATTTGTTTGTTGGATTTTGAGAGGGGGAAGGTTGGTTAATGGGATTGTGAATCCTATTGATCAAGAATCCTATGTTCTTATTTTAGATTTATGTGGGACCAGGGAAAATTTATTTTCCTAAATATCCATATTCTTGGTGGAAAAATTACATCAAAAAGGGGTGCTAACGAGAATCATGCATTTTTTTAACTGAACTGGTACTTCTAGTGTTTGAAAATAGATAGAAAGATAGGTATACACACATTAATCAGTTTGGGTAACTACTGGTTTTTTTTGGGGGTTAATTGAAAATCAAATAGGTTCTTTAGTTTTTCAAAAATATGTTTGGTTAATCAAAATTTTCAGTTTGGTTTTATTGATTTGGTTCGGCTTTTCAGTTTTTTATGAGCACCCCTAGCCAGCATTTGTTTTAACCCTTTTTATTTTATTATAATGGTTATTAACTTTTTAAAATAATGTTTTTAAAATCGACTTGGGAGCAAAACTGCATTTGCGTTTTGCTTATATCTTAGCAAGGAAGTGATTGGTCGGGTTCAAGTTAAATAGGTCAAACTATAATGTCATAAATAAAACAATATAAAATATTTATATATTATAAAATTATAAATTAGATGAAATGTCAGTTATATTTTGTTAATATTAACACTTTAATAGAGTTAAAGGGAAAATCTATAATATGGGAAATACATGGTATCTAAAGAGTTTTGACCAATCAAAACCCATTCATGAATTTTGATAAATAACACCTGATTGGCTACCACGTTTATGATTCCAGTTGATTGGTCTCTGGATGAGCAATTGGTAGGTTGATTTGTAGGGATTTACCCTACCTAAGCCGATTTTAGGGTTTAGGGATTTACCCTATCCAAACCAACCCAATGAATTGGATTTGGTATAATCAACCTTGAAACCAAATTTGCCTTAAAATAAACCCCAAAACAATTTTTTGAGGATGTAAAAATTTGAAACTAAGTACTCATGGTTACAAAAAGCCATTGTCTCACTTGACCATTGAATTACTTAAGTGATTTGATCATTTATCATCATTTTAACATTTGAATATGTATAATTAGTAATGTAAAAGGTAATATTTATAAAATTTAAATGATAATAACAAAATTTGAACCATATATTAGTATATTATGATAATGTACATATTAAATTACTCAATTTAATCAATAAATATGATATAAGTTTTAAACTATATATTATATTTTATTGGAAATCATGTTTTTAAAGAAGACGCCATTTTTTAAGGGGAAGACTAAAGAAATAACAGGTTCCGTGGGAAGGATCATAGATCCAACCCCAAAACTACCAAAGCTAGAACCGACCCTAAAACGGATCTTCATAAGGTATGTTATAGTTTCTAAAACCTAGAACCTACCCTATCCTGCCATGGAATTGAACCAAATCGACCCATATATACCCCTATTTTTGAATGAATCGAATGGTTTTGATTTGATGTATTCAAATTTGAATTAATCTTTTTAATATAATTTATATTTATATTTTTTAAATGCAAAGAAAAGCTTTTCCACCCTAAAATGCAAAAGAAAAGCTTCAACATTACCGTGTAAGGTCTTTGTAGTAAGAACAAGAAGGGAAAATAAGGAATTGAGAAAATTAATAAATCCGATTTGACACTATTCATGTCGGATCCAATCCGATTTGACACTTTTGAATTGAATTCAAATCCTATGAGTAAGTTGGATCTTTGACCCGATTCAACTTGCTTTCTTTAAAAATTAATAAATTATTATAAGAAAAATAAAGTATACTAATTTAAATAAAAATAAAAATAAAATACAAATAATTTTAATTATTTTCATCATATATATACATGCTTTTTATAAAAATAAACAATATAAAAAAATTATAAAAAATATATTTATAAATAAATAACATATATCAAATCAGATATTCTCGAATAAGATCATATCAGATCTTCTCGAATCAAATAGGGATGAATCGAATCTAATACGATTTTCTGATCGAATATTATTATCTGATCCGAAGATCCAAATAAGGACGGCCCGAATTCGTTCAATTAGGATTGGATCACGACCCAATCCATTACACCCCTACATGGCATGGGTAGGAGATCCGGATTGGCATCACTAGCCGCGTAGGCCATCCAATCGGGTTCATCGGAGATGATAAATGGATGATCCAACTCGTTGCTCCCACCTACGAGTCATGATCTGAGTATGTATTTAGTATCGTTTATGTTTATTGAATAAACGTTTCTACTTTATTTGTTGGTAAAATCAAGAAATATAATAATCGCAATCGTTTATGACAATTGGATACCACTTTAGCGTAACAATGAATAAACACTTGGCGATTTGCGAAAACTTCAAAAAATAACTTATAAAAATGGGTGACATGCGCATAAACCAAAATTCACTTTTTATATTTTCGCAGAAAAACAAGAGAGAGAAAATGACGAGATGGCGCTTATATGGTACGATCAATATAGGTCTATGAATAAACTTAAACGGTATGAGGTGTATGTGCTTCTGCGTACCCACTCGGCGCATTTTAGATTATTCCATCCACGTAATCCATTTTCTTTTCTCACGCCACCCCATCACCACCACCACCGCCTCCGCCGCCGCCGCCCCCACACCCAATGACAACCAGAACAGCTCACACTTCACCAACCCTAACCCTAACCCTAACCCTACATCTACAGAATCCATCATAAGAAGCATAAGAAAGAAGAAAAACCACCATGGCTACCGCTTCTTCATCCTCTGTTCCAGAGGGGGACCCAGAGCATGAACCTTCCTCACAAGAGCCTCAACCCTCACCCCCACCCCCAACCACACTACCCAAAAAAACTCCTCCCCTCCCATGGTCTCACCTGGAGACCGTACACCTCATCCAAGCATACCAAGAGAAATGGTACTCCCTGAAGCGCGGCCAGCTCAAGGCCAGCCAATGGGAAGAAGTTGCACAGTCCGTCGCTGCTCGCTGCGGCTTCGACGAGCCCTCGAAGACAGCTACACAGTGCCGCCACAAGATGGAGAAGCTCCGCAAGCGCTATCGCTCAGAGAAAGAGCGTTCCTCCCCTTCTGCTTGGCCCTACTTCAATCTCATGGACCTCATGGAACGTGGCCCCCTCCCCATCTCTGCTCGTCCGATCCCCTTGACTGAACAGCGCAACTCCGACTCAAGCGACGAGGAGGACGATGAAGACAACGACGAGACTAATAAATCTCGAAGCATCAATTACATTCTGCGTAGACCGCCAACAGGGTCTCAGACCGACAAGACGTCATTGCCTCGAAAGTGGAATGGTAGCAGTAGTGGAGGAGGGCTGGGGGTTTCTAGGTTTTTGAGGAATCCCATGTTTCGGAAGAGGCGAATGTCGTTCGACATTGACGAGGACGGAGGAGAACCGCTGTCGGAATTGGCTTCAGTGGTTCGAGCATTCGGAGAAGGGTTTGTTAGGATAGAGAATATGAAGATGGAAATGATGAGGGAAACAGAGAGGTATAGGATGGAGATGGAAACCAAGAGGACGGAGATGATCCTAGAATCCCAACGCCGCATTGTTGATGCCATTGCCAAGGCCCTTGGCTCTCAGAAGAAATCCAGGAAGAATCAAGAAACCTGAAGGGTATTCCCCTCTTTTCTGAATTTCCACATTTTTAATGGTCTTTTAACTTTATATCGCTCATGTAACGTTTTTTTTGGACATATAAGAAGTAACTGTTCAATTCCTAATTTCTCCATTATATTTAACATGTTTTGTATAGTAAGACTGCTTGCAACACTTTTTGAATAATGTGACTGCTTGAAGGTGCAACAAAACAGTTATCAAGTCCATGTCAATTAGTACTATGCTATTATATTTCTTTGATGTGCCTTTGATACCTTTCATAAAGTCCTGTAACCCCAATACGAAATTGGTATAAGATATTCTTCCCCTTCCAATCTGGTGGGGTGATTACTCTCTTTATAAATGGACGGATTCAATCATCATGGAATGGCAGGCACAAGAATGAACTCCTGCAAAATTGTAATTCAAAGTACTGAAATGAACAATCATACAGGTAAAGGTGCAGTATGCATGTATCCTTGCCTTTAAATGTAAATATTTGTAACATGATTTTTAAACTGCACCATATATGGCCTTGTTATCTGAGTGGCAAATACATTTGTAGTTCTTACTTTCTCAGAGTTAAATTTCATTGCTTGGTGAGATTATGTGCACTTTAAAGTTGTAACCAAAGACTCATACAAGCATGCATATAAGCTTTGTTTGAATTGCCAAATATTCCAGACTTCTCTATGAAGCTCAACTTCTTGCATCAATGTACTTTGTGAATGTTCTGTATCTTTTTTCTGCTGATTCTATTTCTACAAGATTCTTCCATTTCAGGCCACTAAAATTTGTTCAAAGACAGTTGGTATGATTTATATTGACAATCTGATCTTGTTTTTCTAATCCATGGAAGTAATGGCTTCTTAGATTACAATTATTTCATGGAGCTTGGTTAGGTCTATTACTTGTCCCTGTCAAGGAAATTAGATTCTAACTGGAAAGGATATTATTTCTCGTGGAATTGAAATAGTGAGAATACAAATTTTCTTTTAAATAAACCCAGGTACTGGACTGGAAGGTAACTTTAAATTGCATAATAGAAGTATAGAACAATAATGCTTTTGTTCTTTAGGCTTCTCTAGCATTTTGGTTGTTCAGGAGAAAGTAAGAAATATATGAATATCCTGTACCTGGGCAAGTGATGAATTAAGCCTTTTGATTGCTAAATCCCGTTATTTCTATTGCCCCTATCTTTTTACCCCCATTTCCTTTATCTTTCAAACTTTCATCCTTTGTGACCATCATCAAAGCTTTTTCTCAAATTGCACACCCTATTTGGACTTTGGAACATCTTGCATCAGCTAATGAATATTTTATATTCTGAAAGATGGTTTTTGAGGCAATAGAAATGGATGCCTGCTATCTTTTTGCAATCTTTCCCATCTAATATATTCTAGTATTTTTGTATCTATGGTCTTATTAAAGTTTGCCTACTTATGGTAATTTGTGGGCTTACATCAATTCTAAAGATGTATCAGAGCAATTGTTTGTGTTTGTAGAAGATATTGATGTTGAATGATGAATGACAATATTACTGAAATGGTAATTAGCATGCAGTTATTTGAAACTTTTGTCTCTGATGATTACTTGTTCTCTTGCATCTTTCAATTCGTAAGATCAAATATTTTAAAACATGGAGGCATGATGCAAGGCATTCTACCATCCTAAGGTGTGAGGCATAAGCATCCTGAACATGGATTTAATTAATAGATTATTAAAATAAGATATTAAATAAAAATAGGAAATTTTATGAGAAATTAAAAAGTTTCATATTTGCAATTTCTAATAAAGAAACCATTACATTTAAATATACAACTGAAATATCATTGCGTTAAGTAACATCATTCATAATTATACAAGTACGCCTTCAGTACCTTTCAAAAAGTTGCTGAACTTGTTTCAAAGGTAAGAGCATATGAGGCATATGCCTCCCATATAAAGCACAACAAAGGTGTATGCTTCAACCATCTCTATGACTCTAGGCGTGTCTCCAGGTGTATGCCTTCTCATATCTTTCAAAAAGTTGCTAAACATGAAAATAATTTATACATAAGAGACTGGTGGTGACTAGTCAATGGTGAATCAGAGAAGCACCAATAATTTTCCACAAGTAGTTGGCTGAAAAAATCTTTAGATGTCAATTTGATTATAAATGGAATTGAAGTATCTATCTACCATATTGACAGAAGGGAGCATTAAATGTATATGCATTTTTTGTTTTTAACTGTTCATCACAAGATATAAAGTTACATCTTAATCTTGTATCTACATTCCCTCCTTAGAAAATGTTCATTTGTTGTAGTTCATGGTGTCAGATGTTCTTCAAGTATGCCAGTGCACTTATCCATACAGTTAGGATAGGCTGATAATATCTATTTGTTCTCCAAGACTAATATTTCAATCTTCCTAATAGAGATCTATTTGTTCTACAAAATTAATATGTCAATCTTTCTTTCTACTTTATAATGATAAATTGCAGACGGGCTTTTCAGATTTTAGATTTGAGTTTTTGAATGGCCTCAACAATGACAGAAGTCATTTATCAAAAATAACAATGACAGAAGTCACAACCTTCTGTCATCCAAGATAGTTGTTTCAAATTGGGGCCTATTCAATTTGGTTTTTTAAGATTCTGATCCCAGAGTAATTATATGGTATTTTAAGATTCTAAAATTGGGGCCTATTCAATTTCAGAAGATCATATGCCAACACTTGAGATAAGTACTCTTGAATACAGTCTTGTTATAAGTCAAACTCAAATTTGACATCAAGAAAAGCTATGCCATAACAAGTACATCAAATCCTACATGCCTTCTATGATCTATATGAACAACTAAAAAGGTATCATTTAGTGATGCTACCGCTATAATAGGTTACTGCTTAGCCTGAATATTGCTATGCATTTATAATTTAAAAGAAAAGGAGCGTGACCCATATGTTCTGAATGTTTGCTCTTTGGGCTCCTTTTTTGCCAATCAAAATATTTATGAATTTATGATTGCTCAGTTTCTGCTATTAAAAACAAAAACGAGGGAGAAGGAAACCCAGGCTAGTAGTGTAAAGCTATATTAGATATTCTGGTTGGCTATATAACTTATTATAGAAGTTATAGGGGGAGTTTCTGAAGGGATGAGAGATCCATCCCATGGACGCCCAAAGATTGCGGAATAAGGGGCGAATTTCAAAAATTTTTCTCTCCCTTCAACTGGGAATC
>NW_010729151.1:2636768-2647539 GCF_000365185.1 Nelumbo nucifera
AACTAAATAACAAACTAGACAAGTGGACTGGACAAGTGGAGAGGCTGGTATAACAGAATTGTAATAGCAGTGTTATAACAGAATGGATTATTGAATTGGGAATACAACCTCTCTTCCTCTCTCTCTCTCATTCTGGAGGCAGGCTCCCTCGAAAGAGTCCCTGAGTTAGGCAGTTCCTAACATCATAGTTGGGTGGTGGATGAAGAGAAAATGCAGCTTAGGCTTCTTCTTGCACTTCTACTTTTGCAGATTTTTGACCAAGTATTGTTAAACTTGTATGGAGTTCTGAATCCAAATTTTCAAACAGAACCAACTAGTTAGGATGAAGAGAAAATGCGGGTTAGGCTTCTTGTACTCTACTTTCCATTGCACAGCTCCCTTGTTGATTTTGTTCTTGTTCTGTGCTTAGGATGATGTTGCTTCAAATTATGCATCTTATTTACTAATTGTAAGACATCAACCACCGTTGCTGTCTGATATCTTTTATGTTGATTGAAGGTTTAGGAGCATTGATTTTGAGTTCCTAACCAAGATAACTGATTCACAGAAGATTTTGTCTTACACTAGACAATAAACGAATTGACTTGTCATTTGCCCCTTCTTCCTAGAGTTGTTTCTGAAAAACTGCCTTGCCTTTTCTTTACGAGTAATCAGAAAATTTTGTTAATATATAAAAATGTTTGAAGATATACAAATAGGACCCTCCTTTGGATATTTGTCCTCCCAACTCATTTCTTTGATATAAAAAGAGAAAAAGTTGTGGCACTGTACTAGGACTACTGTACCATGGAGTATGTGATGAAAAAGAAATTCGGGTATTTATAATAAGGAACAAGATATTGATCCCATAATCAAGCTTATCATGGTGATGGTGGCCCACAAATGCTGACTAAGGAGGAATTCCAAGGAGTCACCGTGGATTTCATTCTTAGGCCTTGTTTGTTTTGCATAACCTGGGTAACACGTTTCCCCAGGTAAGTGATTCCTGGGGAAACATTGCCCAGGTACTTACAAGTACAGCGTTTTCCATGGGCCCCATTATAGCGGCATCCAGAAGCAGTGTTCTTATACTTCTTTGGGACCCACTGACTTACCCCTCCCCCCATCTTTACCGGAAAACAAACGAGCCCTTAGAGGGTGGTTGCTGGTGGCTGGCTGTGCACTGAGAAAACATTGTTTTCTACCAGCAAGTTAATACAAAGTCGGTATCTGTTGCCTTGGAATTCCAGGGCCTTCAGGCATTTGTGGTATTATTAGAGACCATACAGGATTTATATTGCCAGGTTATTAGGGACCAGCAGGTATAGGAGATTCCTTGAGGACAGAAATTAGCATATGCACCAGGCTAGCCAGAACTGAACATTGAAGGAGACTATCAAGTAGTGGTTGGATGGATCTCCTCGAGGGCAGAAGGTCCTTGGTCCCTAAGGCACTTGATAGGGAAAGTGAAGACATTGGCTCACAATATGAACTACTGGTTCTATTGGATATCTAGATCTGCCAACAGCCTAGCTGACTCATCATGTTTTTGGTTTTTTGTCAGCCTAGAGTTGTTTTTATTTGTCTCTTTTATTTCAAATCCTTCGAATGCTGGGGTTTTTCCTTCTTTATAATAAAATTACATGATTTCTATTGCCAATTGCACACAAATAAGGCTTTCAGTACACTGCCCTCTACATTCAAAATATTGTATCAATTGAAAACAAGATCCGTGTCTGCTTATAAAAAAACAAGATGCATGTCTCAATACTTTGAATTCACTGAAAGCTAAAGCCTAATCCATCAAAAAGCTTATGACATCTGCAAAAAAGTGTACCAGAGGCCTCTGAAAACCTAAAACAATTCTCCAGTTCTATTTTCCCAACTTGTCCAACATCACATAATATAGATCACCAGAATACTAGACATTCATGGGATCAAGGAGTTTAATTTTCAAATTACCACAAAATTGAAATGGTGTCAAGTTATGTGGACCAGAAGATGTGAACTTGATTGAATTCTCAAGCAACTTGAATAGAAAGATATCTTTCACAAAAAAAAAAGAAAGATATCCAAGTACAGAGAAGAATATTGAGTGCAATGACATTGGATTCGGTCTAAAAATACAAGGCGAGAGTGGAGTGGAGAAGCTATTCATTTGAAAGTTTTGTGAAACAGAAGCAGATGGTGGTTCTAATCATGTTCAATTCTTGTTGCTGTATCTTCTTATCTCTCTTCCTTTAGTTTTTCTCTTACCATGGTATTGTTTCTAAGACTACTAAAATTGTCTGGATATGTATTTTGCATTGCTGTTACTAGTAAAAATGTTTAATGCTGTTCTGTTCTGACAGTACCTAGTGAGTGCTATTCTTACTATTTTAGTGTAATTGCCAAGGGGAATGGGAAAAAGAGAAATAAGTTCCACAAGTTGTACTAGTTTTGTTGAAACAAAAGAAGTTGGGATTGGCATCTTGGGAATTGATATTTGCATCGGTTTAACTTAGGTTGTTGTGGCCTTGGATCTTAATTTCATTTTGATTTTCCCTTGCAATTCTTACAAGTCTTGTATGCGAAGTCAAAGAGGATCAATCCACAAAATATTTTATCTTTCAATGATTGTACATACTTTATAAAGGTTCTATAAGCTTGAAAAGTAGTTGAACTATTGTTGAGGTTGCTTGAGAGATGATTGCCGAAAAGAGAAAATATAAATTAATCAAGAAAATCTTTATGCTTAACAACAATGTCTGATAGTAGCATAGGTGAAAACATTTTTGATATCTTGCCTGCTTTTGTTGGTTTGCATTTTCAGGAGGCAATGCATTATCCATGCCTGTATCTTGTTTTGAATTTGAACATTCATCTCATCATATCGCATTATTACTGGTTCTTTCTGTTTGGCCAAAGCTTTTAAATGTTTGCGGTTAAGGTTTTCCTTAATCCTTGCCCTCAAAAAATTACTGTATGGACACATTGTTACTGGTTCTTTCTGTTTGGCCAAAGCTTTCTCTGTATGGACACATTTTTACCTTGAGCCTTGAGGTACAAAAATTTCTAATGACTAGATAAATAAATATGTTTTAGGTTACAGGCTGGTGTTGTAGTTTTTTTATTATTACTGGTGTGGTAGTTGGAAAATAGTTGTATTTCTGGTTGCATCTTTACTGTTCATCTGGTCTGATGTGGCTAATTTTAGCCTGGTCATGTGTATTGGACAGTGTGCTTGTTTCACTTGCTAGAGGGGGAACAGATAGCTGGATTCTTATGGGGAGGGGGGGTTCAAGGTACCACCCGCTGAGAACTTGGATTTAAGGATTGCATTTGGTTGCACATAATATGACGAAAAATGAATGGTTTTCTTAGGAAATACCATTCGTTAAGAATGTCAGCAGTGCAGCGTCAGACTGGTTTTACCCATGATATAAAGGAAAATGACTGGTTTCCAAACAGGGAGCTGATCCTCTTGGTTCAAATCGAGCCCGGATCTGCTACTAACAAACAAGGCTGCTATCATCACCACGGTTTTGGAAGTTTTGTTGTGCCACCTATCCTCCAAAACTGTGATGTTGACAACAGGTCCCGACTAGTTCAAATCTTGTGACGCCTATGTATTTCTGAACCACTTTTAAGCTTGTATTTTTCAAGTTGAGACCAAACATCTGGAAAGTTATAAAAATGATTTGTTCCCACATAGATGTGCAACCAAATGCAGTTAGGTTAGGAGTATCTGGATTCTGGAGTAGCCTAAATCACTTATTATTGACCACGGGAAGTGTTAACAGACTGGGGATGGTCATGCACCTGGCCACCTGATATGACATGACACGTTCATTAACGGCTCAAGACGTAAAATATTATGCTTTTAAAATGACTTGAATAATCTTTTCACATTTCAATATAATTTCCATTTTGTTTTTTATAGTGAAAGCAAAGCTATATGTTTTTGTTTTGCATGGGAAACAAATGCAGCCCTAAAGACCGAAGTTTATTCAGTTACAATATAACTATATTTCCATCTTAACAACAAAATCATCTTTTTTGTCAGTTTGACTCTCAACTAGATAATGACTCGGGTTTTTTAAATTTTATCTATTTTCATTTGACATCCATCTAATATCTAATATCTGTGAGGGGGTGTAACATGGCTTATCTCCTTTTTTTCCTTCTCCTTTTTGTTATGAAACTATCCCCATTTTTTCCTATATTATCTCTCTCTCTAATTTCTATTTATCTTCTAAGTTATCTTTAATTCCTATTTATCCTCTCCTCTACTTTTCATCTATATCTATCTAAAGAAAGTTTCAAATAAAACATTTAACAATTATTTAAATATTATAATAAAATTATTTTAATAACTTTAAAATATTTATTAAAAATACAAAAAATAATTATAATAGGTTTAATAATATTTATATTATTAATAATTTTATATTTTTATGAAATTCATAATGAAACTATGTAATAATAATATAAATTATAATTTTATATTATTATTCAATTTAATAACTAAATAATATTTTAAAAACATAAATAAAAAATTATTTCAATCACAAAATATTAAAAAAAATAGCTAAATAATTACGTAACAAAATATTTAAAATTACATAATAACTTTAAATAAATCAAGTTTAAATAACAAAAAAGATTAAATATTTTACATATTATTTAAATATTTAAATAATAAAATATTTAACATAACTAAATTTTAAATATTTAAAATAACATTATGTATTAAATTTAAAAAAATTCTTAAGAGTAGAATAATAATTATAATAGATTTCATAACTTTTGAGTTAATAATAAATTTGTATTTTACAAAATTAATAACGAAATTATGAAATAATAGTATAAATTATGATTTCATGGCTTATTACATTTAATAAAATATTAAAATTTTAAAATTTAAATAATGGTATTATTTAAATAATTAAATAATATTGATAACTAAATCATATCTTATATATTATTTGAAAAACAAAAAAATAGATTAAATAATAAAATTATGTTATAACTTAAAAAAAATTATCAAAAGCACCATTCCATGTCTCTTGCCCTATAGGCAAGACATTCTACCCTATCCCTAGTGGCGAGGCAGGTTGGAGGCGAGGCACCCATTCCCCGTTGGGGATGGGGAATCCCCAAATTTTTCGCGCCCCAAGGCAACCACCTAAAAATAATCTGATTTTTGGATATTTTACCAATAGAATTGTGGGAATTTGGGGTATTTTAGGAATTAGATTATGAAAATTTGGGGGTATTTTCTAAATGGAATTGTGAGATTTTAGGATTAAAGAATATGAAGAAAAACTTAGAAATATTTTAAAAGTCAATATTAAATCTATTGATATTTTTTTTTAATTTACCATCGGTTTGGAGAATTACATGCAACCTTGTCCCTTCCCCGTCCCTAATTTGGAGCAAAAATATTTTTCCCATCCCCACGTTTCTTCCTCGTCTCTATTTAAGATTCGAAAAACTTGCCCCATTCGAGGTGGGGTAGGGTATTATTTATGTTTTATATATTGTTTTTTAATAATTATTTATGTTATATATATATATACTATTTTTAAATAAATTTTAAATGTTTTTAATATAAAAAATGAATACAAAATCATATTTTAAACATTAATTAAAAAACAAAAAAATAGATTAAGTAACAAAATTCTATAGTAACTTTAAGAAGAATATAAAATATAAATAAATGAAAAAATAAATATTATTGAAATAGTGGAAGTAAATTAAATAAATTAAAGGTGTTAAAGCTTTTTAATTTTATTAGTTATTTATTGTATTTTTTATATAAATATATTTTCAGTAATTATGTATTTTTGCTATAAATTTTATAATTATTGGAGATTAAACTATTGTTATTTGTTAGAGATTAGACTATTAATTTAGCCGAAATTAGGAGTATTCACTAGGAAATTCAGTTCGGTTGGAGATTGTTTGGCTAGCCAAACTGATCTAGTTGGGTTAGGGAGTTGGTCATTTAAAATCGATTAACCAACCATTAGTGAAAACTAACCATTTGTTAATTAATAAATGTTCACATTTTGAATGTTTAGTGTAATTTGCATTAATCATTATAATTTAATAAACTTTTATTAAATTTTTACAATAATTATTTATTCATAAAAGATATTATTAATTGGCATAATTTACAAAGAATCAATAATTATAGGTAACGATTATCAAATAATTCAGGGAAACTCTTTAACTAATAAATTCATACTTTTAAATAAATAATAATTAAAAAAATTAGAAAATTAATATAGAAAAAATTTCTCCAAAACTATTTAAATAATAGTCCATTATTATTATTCAACTAAATAATTATTAAAAAGTTTAGGAAAACTATATTAAGGAATTAATCTATTAGAAGTTGTTTCATATTTATTTAAAGGGAAAATTCCCAATAGGTACCTGTACTTTAGGTTGAGTGCCAATTTAGTACCCGAACTTTAAAATGGACAATCTAGTACTCGAATTTTCATTTTGCGGAATCTAGTACCTGGCGTTAGCTCACCGTTAAGTGTCATGGGAAAAGAGATAAATGCCCCTTAAGGTTAATCTAAGTTTTTACTGTTCACTGCCACTGTTCATCGTCTCTTTCGTTGAACACCTCAATTCCGTTCCAAATTCTTGATGGCAGCCGTCGGAGTTGCGTTCCTATGGGAGGTAAGGTTGAATGCAACGGGGCAACTCAGCGAGGTAATCTGATGGAGCCGAATGCCACAGAAACAGAGAATGGCGTCGCATGTGGAGTTGGGCTGTGGAATGTTTATGTTACGATTGCAGCGAGCTCTGAAGTGAGTTGACGCATTTCTGGGAGTCATCCGGTACCATCGGACCGTCTGACGACGTGGGCAGAGCTGACGGTACCTGTAGTGCTGACCTAGCATGCACAGCGAAGAGCCAAGCGGCGAGCACCGGACAACAGCGGCTATGGTCGAGGTCGCGCTGCATGCCTCACTAATGATGGGATCCCCCTACTTCCAGTTCGCTGGGGTCACCACCTTATGCTTCGCTGCCTTCTGCAAGGAGTCCACCACCGTCACTATCTCCTTGATGTTACGCCCAGTGCTGGCTGGGTATAGGAAGCTCAACTTTACTTTCTTATCTCTGCCCACGATGTGCAGCGCTCGGGATGGCACAAGGTTTCCTGTGGATTTGTGGGGTGTTTGATGGGCATGGAAAGAATGGTCACAAAAAAAGAAAACTAGTCAAAAATCGGTTGTCATCGCTCGTACTAGATCGGAAGAATGCTCTCTCAGCGCTGAAAATGCCTGGACTGACGATTGGCGACACTGTTCCAAACCTGGAAGTTGAAACCGCAAAAGAAAAATTCAAGCTTCACGACTACATAGGAGATGGCTGGGCCATTATCTTCTCTCACCCTGGGGACTTCACTCCGGTATGCACGACAGAGTTGGGTAGGATGGCAGCCTATGAAGAGGAATTTAGCAAGCAAGGAGTGAAGCTACTGGGCCTCTCTTGCGATAGCATTCAGTCCCACAACGACTGGATCAAGGACATTGAAGCCTACACTGTGAGCTACAGCTTTTTTACTTTATAATAAAGAGAGGGGAGGGAGAAGCTATAGAAACTAAAAGTCTCGCATTCTTCGAAGAACCGGAACGAGGCGAGGGAGTCTACGGCGCCATTTAGACCAGGCGAAACGGTGGTGGAGGTGGAGCAGAGTGAGAGCGATCTCAGAGCTGCAGCGACACACCGCTTCCTGTAAGGGGTTCCATCCAAAGGCATTCTGAAGGGAGACATTGGCGCCGGCAGCAACAAGGGTACGGCTGGCGTAAGAGTCGTTGAGACGGACGACGAGGTGGAGAGGGGTTTTACGATGAGGAACATCACGGCGGTCGAGGATGGAAGAGATCTGGTCGGCTACTCTTTCCTGGGCAATCAAGTCCAACTTGGTGTGAATTTGGGAGGGATCGGCCAATGATGGAAGGGAAGAGAGGAGTCGGGAGAGGGTGGTATGGTCTTCAAGTGCAACGGCATAGTAGACGGGACTGTGCTTGTAGTCTTCTATTCTAACTGCCGACGACGAAGGCGACAACGGCGAACAGTGTATTTTAAAGTTATAGTCTCATGACCGATGTATTTTGTAAGGGTAATTTTGACATTTTCAAAAATTTTAAATTGCACATGAGGGAGGTCATGTGATATACATACTGACGTTCATTAAGGATAGGTGCTACATTGTCACGAAATGAACAGTTACTAGATTGTTGCATTTTAAAGTATTAAATCGGCACTCCACCCAAATTACAGGTTACCTATGGGGAATTTTCTTTTATTTATTAACAATTCATTATTATTTTAATAAATAATTATGAAATAATTTAGGAAAATTATTAAATCTATTCACACCGATTTAGATCAGCCACTCTTGGCTTTACATCAATTAACAACAAATGATTTATTTTTAATTAAAACTAATGTAGTAAATAATTTTGGCTTAAAAAGTTAATAATCTACATTAACTCATTCATTTATTGTTATTGTAAATAACTAATTTACTGTACATTTTTTTTTCTAATCAACAACAATTTCAATGATTTTTGGAAATTATCATAAAATATTATAATTTATTGTTATTTAATTAGTTATAGAAAATTGGTAGAATTATAGAGATGGCAAGTTTCCCTATAAAATTAGGGCCCTACCTTGCCCCACCTTGAATGGGATAAGTTTTCTTGAATTTTAGATAGGGATTGTGAAGAGATAGAGTGGGGACGGGGAAAATATTTTTGCTCTAAATCAGGGATGGGGAAGGGATGGATTTTGCACATAATTCTAGATTTAATATTGATTTTTAAAATATTTCTATGTTTTCCTCATATTCTTATAATTCTAGGGTCCCACATTTCCATTTATAAAATATCCCTAAATTGTCATAATTCAATTCCTAAAATACCACCAAATTCTCATAATCCTATTTGTAAAATATCTACAAATTAGATTGTTTTAGGTGGTTGCCTCGAGTTGGAAAAATTTGGGGATTCCCCATCCCCAATAGGGAATGGGTGCCTCGCCTTGAACCCACCCTAATGCAGGGATGGTGTAGAGTGTCTTGACTATGAGAGCGAGGGGACAAGGAGAAATGCCCCATTCCGTGCATCGCACGACGCCCACTAGTATATACTAAAGTAGAGCTTTCCAAGTCAAATGCCCTCTCTTTGCCCCATTACCCTGAGCAATTCTAGAGGGGTGCAAGATTCCTTCTAGAAGCCCATGGAGTTGCCAGTAATCTTCCCTTTTTTGCCCCATTAATTTAGGAAGAAAACCCACTAACTTTATTTTAGGAAGAAAACCCATTAACTTATTAAACCTTTTCCTATAATTCTCTCTCTCATCTTTTCCTATAATCTCTCCCAATCCATAAATGGAAACTTGCATAAAACCTAGCCCTTCCATGTAGTTACGTGGTAGCCTTCTCTTCTTCATTAGAGTCCCACTACTCTCTCTCTCTCTCTCTCATGTTCCCAAACACTAGCCAACCCCTTCCTAAAATTTCTCCTAAACTATCTCTCCCACCTAAAATTCCTCCTAAAACAACTCTTAATCTATATTACATGCCAAATAAACCAACTAAAAACAAAAAACATGGTTAAATTAATTATTTACAGGTGGTCGACCTCCGGGATACAACAACTCTCAGCCTTGGCGTTATGTGCACTCACAAAGCAACAAAACCATAATATTATGTGCACCCAAAATGATTCAACCAGTGAAGGAGGAAAAACATAGTGGGGGAGAGCAAAAGTTGCATCCATGAGAAGAGAGCAAGAACTCATAGTAGAAAGGCCAAAGTTCACTGCTATATAAATGTAGATGTCTTGGCTATTAAGAAAACCTAGGACAAAAACATCTCTTAACAACTTCCCACCAACTTTGGGAGTTCTCCCACGCAATAGGAGAGTGGGCAGTTACAAAGAGAACGTTCGGAAATGGATTCTTGGTTAAAACATTAAAACTTTAAAGGAAAATCAAAAAGAAAATAAACAAAGATAGGGCAAGGGCCCTGGACCTATCTGAGTGCGTGCATGCATGTAGTGGTCTAGGTGCACTCTCTCCACATGCCCCAAATACAAACCAAAAAAAAAAAAAAAACGGTATAAGATAAACCTAAGAAGAGTGCTTCTCCTAGTCCATGTAGGACTCAAGCCACTCCAAAAGCAAACAAGACAAAAAAGACAAAAGGTCAAAAAGCAACAACAAAGGCAATTAATTTAAATCACACAAAAACCAAGAAAAGGTACCAACATTTAAAATAAAATAAAATTTTAAAATATAAATAATATTTTAAATTTATTTTGTTGGAATTGGAACAAGCGAAGACTTCATTTCCCATCCCCACCCTACCCCGATCTGAGATACCTATTAATCCTTATTGTCCTCGCCCCACCAAAGCAATCCACATCCCTGACTCGACAGGATCAACTTGGGATCACCTGTCAACAAAATACCTTCCAACACTGTACCAACAACATCTAACACCACACATCCCGTTATAAACCAGGGCCCAATGTAAAAGTGGGACCTGCCATGTATCAGATGTGAGGAGTCAGATGTTGTTAGTAGAGTGTTGGAAGGTATTTTGTTGGGAGGTGATCTGGACTCGATGTGGTTTGGAAGTCGTATAGGATCGGGATGGGGAAAATTGTCATCCCTACCCATGTGACCACACCACATTGTATTGAAGAACAAGCTACTAATATGAATTATTAATTAGGGAAAATTCCAGTTTAGTACCTTGAACTTTGGGGGGGGG
>NW_010729151.1:2655117-2668280 GCF_000365185.1 Nelumbo nucifera
TAAACTAACACGAGTCTCATTAAGTGTCCAGTTTAAGGGTATTACACAGAAACATACCAATGGAACATGAATCAAATATGCACTTTTATTTATTTACAATAAACTCATAAAGTACATCATTCTGATTGAAGCTAAGGGCATACAAAACTGTCTAACAGCTCCATGAAAAGGGACTTCAGCCAAACAATCTCACTACATGCAGAAGACATAGCTCTATACTTGGCTTCAGTAGAAGACTTAGAGACAGTTTTCTGTTTCTTGCACTTCTAGGAGATGAGAGAGTCACCCATGAAAACGCACCACCCAGTAGTGGATCGATGAGTGTCAAGGCAACCAGCCCAATCGACATCAACATAAACCCTCAACTGTATAGATGATGAGGAAGAGAAAAACAGTCCCTAAGAGGTTGTGTCTCTAACATAATGGATGATGCGGCGAACAATAGTCATATGAGGTTGCCACGGGGTAGAGACAAATTGACTGACGACCTGAACAACATGTGAAATATCAGGCCTGGTGATAGTAAAATAGATCAAAGAGCCAACAAGCCGACGGTTCTAGGTAGCATCAGGAAGGATGAGGCCTTCGAATTTAGATAGCTTGACATTCAGCTCCAGGGGGTATCAACATGTTTCTCATAAGTGATTCCAACTAATTTGACGAGATCGGAGGCGTATTTTTGTTGACAAATAAAATACCCTCGACTGCTACAATGAACCTCCAAACCCAAGAAGTAAGAGGACCCAGGTCCTTCATGTGAAATGAGTTATTAAGTAAGGACTTCAGCTCACAAATGCCATCATGATCATCCCTAGTTAAAGCATGCCATCAATATACAATAGGAGGATAGTGATACCTTGGGGTCTTCTCTTAACAAAGAGGGAGTAGTCAGAGGAACTTTGATTATACCCAGTTGCAACAACATCCCGGAAGCGCTCAAACCAAGCCCTGGGTTCTTGCTTCAGACCATATAGAGACTTCTTTAGGCGACAGACACGTGAAGGATCATTACAATATCCAAGCAGAGGTTTCATGTAGACTGTCTCCTTCAGTTCACCATGAAGAAAAGCATTCTTCACATCTAATTAATAAATAGTCCAAGAATAAACAACATATATGGCCATAAGAGTCCGAACTGTGGTGATCTTAGCAATCGGGGCAAATGTTTCTTCATAATCAATCCCATATTTCTGACTGTATCCTTGGGCAACTAACTGAGCCTTATAATGCTCGAGGGAACCATTTGACTTCAGTTTGATCATATAGACCCAACGGCTTCCAACAATAGAAGTATCTGGAGGAGTTGGCACAAGATCCCAAGTATCATTCTCATGGAGGGCTTGAATTTCAGCATCCATGGCTTCTTTCCACTAAGAACTTCTAATGGATTGCTGATAAGACTTAGGGATATCTATGGAAGAAAGTATAACAAAAAAGGAACTATGGTTTGAAGGAAAACCATAGTGGTCAGGTGGTCGAGAAATATGAGTAGAATGACGAAGTGGAATAACTGAACTTGGGTCAAGGTATCACTTACAGAGGATATCAGAGATGGATGCTCTGGACCGAGTGGAATGGGGGGGTTGTAGGCGCAGGAGCCAAGACATGTAGCCACTTGCGAGTGAAGACGAGAAAATCTCTCTCAGTTGAGGAAGTAGTAGTGTCATTTGAATCAAAGTCTTGTAAAATAGAGATGGAAGGAGTGGGCAATCTAGCAACCCCAACAAAGAAGGAGATATGTTCAAAAAATACAACATTCCGGGAAATCCAAATACAACGAATATCAGGATCATAGCACAAAAATATTTTGTGGTTAGGACTATATCCCACGAAGGCACACATAGCAGACTGAACAGTTAATTTAGATCGTTCACGAACAGGAAGATGAACAAAATAAAGACAACCAAAAACATGAAGACTAGAGAAATCTGGGGGATGACCAAAAAGTTTTTGGAAGGGAGAAGTGTTACCTAGAACAGATGAGGGAAGAAAATTGATCAAATACACGGCTGTACTGGCTGCTTCTACCCAAAATGAAGTTGGAGTATGAGACTCCTGTAGTAATGTCTGTACAACACCGAGAATATGTCCATTCTTCCGTTTAGCCACACCATTCTGTTGTGGAGTGTCTGAGTAGTTGCGCTGAGATTGAATTCCATAACTCCTTAAGTATGCCAGAAAGTCTCCATCTCTATATTCTCCCCCTGAATCTGAGCGGAGGATAGTCACATTGCACTTGAATTGATTTTGCACCATAGTATGAAACAATTTAAATGCACCAAAGACTTTTGATTTGTGCCGTAGAAAATAAATCCAAGTATATCTGGTACAATCATCTATAAATAATATGAAATATCCGTATCCCAATCGTAAGGTAATAGAAGCAGACCAAACATCACTATGTATTATTTCAAAAGGTTTAGTGGCATGTTCAGATGTATGAAGAAATGGTAAAACATGACTTTTACTCAAACAACATGTAGTGCAAGAAACATCAAAAGTATGAATAGGAGGAATTTTATTCTTAATCAAACCTGAGTCAAACAAAAATTTTAATTTTGGGGAATATGGATGACCCAATCGTTTATGCCATAAATCTTAAATGTTATTTCTATAACTCAACTGAGAATCAAACAAAGAAGAACTAAGTAAAGCTGAGGATACCCCTGATTGAGAATTCTCGAACTCCAGCGCAAATAGATGGCCTAGCCTACGCCCCTTCCCTTTCACCTTCCCAGTGTACCGGTCTTGTATCAAGCAACCATCATGAGAAAAGGTGAGAACATTTCCTTCATCAACAAGTTGGCCAACAGAAATCAGATTAGTAGTAAGGTTGGGTACTAAGAGGGTTTTGGAGAGAGGGAAGGATCTGGTTGGTGACAGTTGAAGGGACAGACCATTGCTACCAATGATGTCTAACTTTTCACCATTGGCAATAATAATATGTTTATGGTGAATTTCAGTGGAAGGATTTGAGTGATTGAGGTAGGCTCCTGTCATATGGTTGGTGGCACTTGAATCTATAATCCAAGCATGTGAAGGGGAAGAACAATATGCAGAGACCTTACCAGACAAGCCAATAGCAGAGAAAGCAGAGGAAATAGTAGAAGATACCAATTGCTGAACCTTTTCTTCATCCATGACACCTGTTGAATCACCTTTCACTGAAGAATCATCCTTGGTGGATACAATGTCTATTGCTTATCCATTTGTTGCCTGATAGGCTTGAGGCTGAGTCTTTTTCTGAGAACCCTTAGCTGGTCGGACTAGACAATCTAGAATGATGTGACCATGTTGCTTGCAATAGGTACACACATTCTTCTTCTTACAATGAGATGCAATGTGTCCAAAATCCTTACACTCATAACACTGGGTTTTGGAGAAGTCCTTGGAGGTTGGCTTCTTACCCCTATGAGCAACAAAGGCTGTTTCAGCCCCAACTTCAGCCATCTTCCCATCAAACCCGGCTGCAATGAGAAGTCTAGTCTCTTCCCTCAGAAGTTCCCCTAAAACATAATCTATATCTGGAAGTATTCCCCTACTCAGAATGTTGGACCCAAATATCTCATATTTAGGTCTAACCTCATTAAGAACTGAGTCACCTTTCTCTTCTCAAAGTGCTTCTAAAGATATTTCACACTCTACTAGATCCAAGGGTTCAATGTGAACAATCTCATATTCAGCCCATAAATCAAGAAAACTAGAATAATATTCCTATATCCTCCTATCTCTTTAGCTATAGAAAAATATTTCTGATTCTATCTGATACTGTTTAGATACGTTGGACTGTTGATAAACTTTTTCCAAATACATGTACATCTCCATAGGCTGTTTTCTTTCTCCTCATAGCTACAAATATATGATAATAAATAGAACTCAGAATCCAAGAAACAAGCTTACCATTGTCCAACTTCCATTGTTGTAAAGCCTTGGCCTCAGTCTCAGCTGGTTTAGTGACCGTTCCATTCAGATATCCTTCTAAACTTTCCCTTCAACTAAAAGTCAAAATGGAACTTCCACATCCCATAGTTCTGTCCGTTCATCTTCACAAGAATGATATCACCTCTGTTTGAAGCCATTACAGCAAGAAAGTAGCACAAAATAGGGTTCCACTGAAGTTTAAAGGAACTAAACTGAAGTAAAACTTGATAAAAAACGAGTGAAATAAGCTGTAAACGAATCCAAGAGACTCAAAAACTGAGAAAGAAACCCCTTACTTTCCCCCAGAGATTGTTCAAGATCCAATAGAAAAAGAAAACTGAACACACAATCCAGAAAAGGAAAGTCTGGGCGCAGCCGCCTAGAAGAGAAGTCCAGACCTCTCTCAAAACTTCACGGATCTATGGATGTCAAACGAAAGAGATCCAATAAAATCTCTCTCTCTGGATGCGCAGAAAACAGAAAAGTGGTTCTTGGAAAGATCAAAACAGTCTAGGGCCAATTGGTAGAGATGCAGTTCTCAATGGATCAAGAGAACAAGGTGGATCAGAGAGAAAAAAAGATCAAAGAGCAGCCTGCTCTGATACCATGTGAACCGAATTGAGAGCAAGAAAAAAACAGAATTTAGGGGTGTCAAGAATAGTTGACCCCCACCCCAAAGAGTCTCTTTTATACTAAAGAGATAAAATATATGTACAGTTACAAGAATGCCCTTACAGGGCTGAAAGATAAAAAGAACAAATAAAATAATAAGTACGATACTGTACAACAAGGACTACTCTAATAGTGTACATCAAGATATATCTTCACAGTCATAATTCAACTTGAAATGTGACATGAGCCATAAAAATTTGTTGGCTTGTATATCCTAGAATAACTAACACTCTGGTAGTTGATTCATAAGTTGTAACTTATTGACTTTGTTAATATCTATGGATATGTTGCAATGATATTATGATTTTTTTTTTCTGAATTTGCTTATGACTACTGCACATATTGCTTTTGTCAAATGGGGCATATCCTTTGCGAAAAGACAGTGGTATTTGATATTTGCCATGATTGTCGAAGAAAGAACAAAACTACTTTGTCAATATGATTTAGACCAATGTTGTAAAATGCTGAAGCATGAGGCAAGGCATTTCACTCGAATAACATGTGAGGTGTACCATCATGAACAGGATAATATTAATAAATGAGTAATCATGAGTTAAATAAATTGAAGTTAGGGGTATTAATGTCCTTTCTTTTATGTTTATATTTGTTTATGTTCTGTCCAAACTTCATAAGGGCAAAACTGTCATTCTTTCCCCTTGATCTCTTCTGCTCTCTATTGTTCACAGCACACTTGCATAGCTAATTAACCATTAGAACAATATATACATAAGTTGTTCTCTTATTTTATTTTAGACCTTTTATGTTTTATTGGGCCAACTAGGTACACTAATCCTGCTGGAATTAAGATCTGTGAATTGCTTACAGCTAAATTTCAACATTTTGTTTTGATTTTTTAAAATTTTCATAAGAATATTTGACATGTTCATGAAGCTTAGGCCTCAGACTTGAGTTGTTGAAAAGGTGTCTGCCTCAAAAAAAAAAAAACCTCAAAAGTGTGCCTGTTTTAGTAGATGAATAATTAAATGAAATATATCGAGTGTTCTTTTTTCTTTGAGTTTTACTGTGTTAGTGGTGCTAAATTACACTAATACTATTGGACTAGGAATGAAAGAAAAATAAACTGAATTTCAACATTTTATTTTGAATTTGATATACATTGTTTGACAAGAATATTCGAAATGTTCATGAAGCCCATGCCTTGGACTTGAAGTGTGAAGAGGGTCTGAATCTCACGTGAGGATTAAGCCTCATCTCATTCATGTCTCCTTCATGCTTCATGAGCAATTGAACATGTTGGACTTCATACTTGCACCTTGGGCACAGGGAACTTCAGCTATTCCCTCCTTGAGGTGTGTTTTGAGGTTCATACCTCAAATGTCTCTGGAAACACTGATATAGACATCTTCCAGTTTGTTCCTTTTTGTCATTCATTTCAACAGAAAAACTGAAATTTGCCATAAAAGTATAGTTCAGAGTTGTGCTGTTGTGCTTAACATTTTGTAGCAGTAAGCTGCATGCAGTAAAGATATTTGTAATGGTGGGTTTTCTGGTTTTTCTTGTTCAGAACTCTTGCTGTTTCCATGGAGGAATCTAACAGACTAAATATGTCATTAGTGTCTATATTTGTCATAAAAATACAGTGTGGCGTTCTGCTATTATGCTTAACATTTTGTGGCAGTAGCTGCAGTAAAGGCATTATTGTTTTGTAATGGTGGGCTATCTGGACTTTCTTGTTCAAAAATCTTGTTGTTTCCATGGAGGAATCTAACAAACTAAATATTTGTCATAAAAATATAGTATGGAGGTGTGCTATTATGCTTAACATTTTGTAGCAGTAGCTGAATGTAGTAAAGGCATTATTGTTTTGTACCGGTGGGTTATCCAGATTTTCTTGTTCAGAACTCTTTCTGTTTCCACTGAGGAATCTAACAAACTAAATCTGTCATTGGTGTCTATAATATCCTTACAAATCTTGAAATATCATATGAATTCTTCAAGTTAAATAAGCCAGTCATGTCTCAACTTGGATTTCCAATTTGCTCCTTTCCTTCAGCATTAGAGATGTTTCCAATTTAACAGAATAAATGTTCCCTAGGTTTCCATGTATCTTGGGACTGAATTCTGAGATATTTCTTGCTAGAAAATTCTTGAGGACAAGTTCTATAAGAAGGAATTAAGCTTTACATGCATTGCAGGTTATGAACAGAACTGTGCAGAGCAGCCTTCACAACTTTGCCTTGATAACAAGATTGATCTTGGTTCACTGAGGGCCAACACTGAAGAGATTGCCATGGTTGGGCTAGATGCAATTGAGCGAGCAAATTCTACCCTTGAAGATTTTGTGAGCTATTCCTTGTCTTATAGTAGTGATGTTTTTGTTAATTATGTGTGAAGTGTGACAAGAGGGAAGAAATAGTACAACCATCTACAGCCCAGCTGCCCAGGGAGGGGATAAGACCTAGAAGAACTCTAGATAGATAAGAAAAAACAAAAAAGAGATGTGACTGACCCTAAACATTTGTAGTAGCACATAAAACAAAAAATAGAACATAAACTAAGAGAACAACAAAGGAAGGATTCTTTTATGTTTTCTTCCAATCAATTATGTGTTGATGTTAAGTTGCCACAAACAAAGAGGCCAGACCAGATGCCCATCCAGACTTTCCTTTTATGTTTTTTTTTTTTTTTTTGAATTGTAAGGTAAAGTTTTTCATTAATAACAAAAGGGCAGATTACAAAAGGTCCCTGTACAATGAGAGACTGTACGGCAGAAATAGACAGAAAAACTCAGAAAAGCCAGCCTCTGAAAAACAACCCAACAAAAAAACTATGATCTTCTTACAAAAAGGAAATCAGGCTCAAAAAAAGAACAAGTTTGACTGTTTTTGAAGAGTGGATGGTTTGTCAGCCATGAAAACACCATCCCCATAATCCTGTTGAGCACCTCTAATTTTGATTTCTTCCCTCAAAAATTCTCAAATTTCTATCACCCCATACTACCCAGAAAACAGCAGCGGGGAGGATACTCCATGCTACTTTTCCAGCCTTGCTGAGGCCTCCTAGGAACCAAGCCTCTAGGAAGCCCTTCACATCATTTGGGAAACATATTAACCCCAAAAGTCTCTAGCAGTCTTGTCCAAACCCAGTAAGTGAAGTCACAGTGCAGTAATAAATGACTAATACTTTACACATTTCCATTACAGAATGTGCATTCCAGATCTGTCACTTCTAAAACTCTTCTAGATAAATTCTCCTTGGTTAAAATCTTATCTAGCACGCAGACCAAACAAAAAAAGCTAGTTTTGAAGGAACAGGCTTGATCTAGATCCTGTTGCTCGGAAAGTGAGAGGTCTCTTCCCTTGACAGGTAGTTAAAAAAGGCCTTTAATGAAAAAGAGCCTGACTTCTCAAACAACCATTTTCTTTTGTCCTCCCCTGAACCCAGGACCTTGGCCATCATACAAAATCTGCAACAGGTTGACTAGAGACTCCACTTCCCAGTCATTCAAGTTCCTCCTGAACAGAGTGTTCCATGTAACAAAACCATTTTGCCTCTCTATATAGTCAGCCACGGAAGCATCCTTATTTAAAGCTATCTCAAACAGATTAGTAAATAAGGTCGATAGAGGGCCCTCACTGCACCAGTAATCCTTCCAAAACAGCTCCCTGTGACCATTTCCCACTCCATATTTAATGCCCTTCAAGAACTGAGGATTAATTTTCTGGATAGCCTTCCAAACTGAACAGCCACAAGGGGATCTTGCCTCTTCTGTTTCCCACTCCCTGCTGCTATAGCCATACTTTGCCACAACTAATCTTCTCCATAGGTTGTCAGAGTGCTCGTTGAATCTCCACAGCCATTTCCCTAGCAAGGCTGAGTTGACATCTTTCACTGATCTTATCCCTAAACCTCCTTGTTCCCTGGGTGAGCAGAGTCTCTTCCAGTTTACCAAATGACACTTAGAGTCCTCCTTCCAACCCCTCCACAGGAAATCTCTTGTCCTTTTTTCTATATCTGCAGCCCATTTAGCTGGAATTAAAATAAAGACAAATAGTAGACAGGGAGGGAAGATAAGGCACTCTTAATTAAGGTGACTTTCCCCCCTTTTGACAAGTACTTGGATTTCCAAGAGGCCAGTTTCCTATCAACCTTTCTCAATAATAGGTTCCCAAATGGTTTTAGATTTACAGCTTTCACCCAAAGGCGTACCCAGGTATTTTGAAGGGAGTTTACCCACTTTACATCCTCAATCATCCGCCCAAGAATCCAGGTTTTCCACTTCCCCAACTGCCAATATCTCACTCTTTTGGATGTTGATGTGTAAGCCTGAAACCACCTCTCGAAAAATTGTTCCCAAGATGCATCACAGAAAAAGAGTGTGTCATCTGCAAATTGCAGAAGAGGAACCTCTACTTCCCCATTCCCTACATGGAAGCCTTCCAGCAATCCTCCCTCCCTTGCTCTCTCTACCATTCTGAAGAGGGCTTCTGTTACACATGTAAATAAGAGAGGGGAGAGGGGATCTCCCTGTTGAAGACCCCTAGTGCTTCCAAAATGCCCAAATGAGGTTCCATTTATGAGAACCAAAAATGAGGAAGAAGAAAGACATACTTTTATCCAATTTCTCCATTTTACCCCAAAATTCATCCTCCTCAACATATAATCAAGGAAATTCCAATTTACATGGTCATGCCTTCTCCATGTCTACTTTACATAACAGTCCCACACAACCACTTTTCTTCCTTGAATCTATTAATTCATTTGCTATGAGGACTCCATCAACTATTAGTCTTTCCCCCACGAAAGCACCTTGGGTTTCAGCAATCAAGCTTGAAATCACTTTTGCCATCCCATTAGCCAAGAGCTTAGTTACTGCTTAAGAGGCTGATTGGTCTGAAATCATTTAACTTTACTGCACCTTTCTTCTTTGGAATTAGGGTGATGAAAGTGTGATTAAGACTTCTTTCGAGAGCAACTCTTTCATGGAATTCCTTAATCACCTCCATTACATCTTGTTCCATGAAACCCCAGCACTTCTTATAGAATAAGAGTGTGAAACCATCAGGCCCCGGGGCCTTATCACCCTCCAACCCTTTTACCACCTCCCACACTTCTTCCTCTGAAAAGGGCTTCTCCAAGTCTCTAGCTTCCTCCGCTGAAAGGGACTCAAACTGTATCCCATCCAGCACTTTCTTTTTATGTTTGCAAAATAAAGACTGTAAAGTAAATGTTCTATATAATTTCTTTATTGCATTTTTGTAGTCTATATTAGCTTTATGATTGTATCATTATCTTAAATTTAGAAAATATCTTTTTATGCTCAACTAGGCAATGCTTGAGAACTAAGTAGTCTTTGACTAGAGAAGCCAAAATTACTAGTCATTGTCTTACCCCATTGACAATACTCTTTTGTCCTATATCAGATTGTACTTGATTTGCATCATTCATGAATATTTCAAAAAAAATTTGTTTCTTTCACTTAGGTGTGGCTTGGATCTTGCATTGCAAGATAGAATGTATTATTATTATTTTTTGGTAAATAAGATTGAATGTATTATTAATCATCTTGCAAAATTGAAGTAACAATCCATTTTCTCATAATTTGCTACATGTCCCATGGATGTGTTGGTGAGTGGCTTGATTGCTGCATTGAACGCAAATTCCAATGATTTGATCAGTTATGTATTATCAACAAATCATAATTTCAATATGATGCAAAATGCTCAAAATTCCATCTGAGTTATTTGTTATGAGTTAATCTATGTTTCAATGGCTCCAAACAATATTTTGACAAATGACCCCAAATTCCAAAACAATATTTTGACAATAAGTGAAGTAAATAAGAATTATTGTTAAACATCTAATAAAATTGAGCTACAACCTGAGAACCTTTTCTTTTGACGAAAAAGAATTGATTTGACAACTTCAGCCAAATGTCTGGGGTTCCTTGGAGTGGTGACTATACCCCAATTACCCAGTGTTGTTAGGGATGCAAACGGATCGGATCAGATTTGAACCGGGGTATATCTGATCCGATCTGAAGATCAATTGGTCTCACAAATGTTGATTTGAATCTGAATCCATTAAGGATGTCAGTATCTGAATCTTATCTAATCCGATTTAATTTCTGAAAAAATTAATAAATTATTAGAAGGAAAAAAACATAATAGTTTGTATAAAGAAAAACAAAAAAAATACTTGTATCTTTTTCAACTATTTTCATCATATATATACATGTCTTTTTATAAAAGGAAAAATAATATAATAATTTACAAAAATGCAATATAAACATATTTATATATAAATAAATAACATATTGTATTCTTTCGGACTGGATAGGGGGTGAACTGAATCCAATCCAATTTTTATTCAGATCCTATTGTTCAATATGATCCAATCTGTAAACCCAACAGGGGGATATCCGTATCTGACAAAATAGAATCAGGTTCGAATTTGGATCAGATCACGATCCAATCCATTTGACCCCTAGGTGTTGTCAACCTTGTTGTATGGAGTCTTCCTCAATACAGATAGCTTCATTCACCATTTATGCTTTTGTTATTTCCTTGTACTCTGTACAAGCAATTTTTTCTAGAGGTTTTATATGTGATTCCTTTTTTGTCTCTTGTAAGCAAAATTTTGGATATAATAACAGGATATGGTTGTATTTCTTATCTTGGTTTGAAAAGCTTTAATGTTGCTTCAGTAATTTAATTACTGCATGACCAATTAGCAGTGCAGGTCTTATTTTATGTTTCATGAAATGGATGTGAGCAGACCAAGATCAATATTCAGATACCTTCCTGTCCTTTCGTTTACGGAAAGCTATATTTATCAGGTAAGAGGATCTAAACTTGTAATAGTCAGCAATCACTTCTTGTTAGGCACTAAATAACTTTTATAGCCTGAAGTTGTGTAGTGGTCCTAGAGCTTTAATCTTGCAACTTATGATGTTTGAGCCATGTGAAATACACATGGTTTAAATGCTATGCATTTTTCATATTTGATACTGCAATGTGCAAAGTCGATAAAAGAGAAGGTTGTAATCTTCAAGAAATCTGGCCTGAGTTATCAGTGTCCAGGCTTTATTTTATTTTATTTTAGTATCTTCTATTTCTTAATTGTCTCGTCTTTTTCTTGATACAGCTTGACAGTTTTAATGAGAAAATTTTGCATTCTTCTCCAGAGGGACTTGTAGATATGGAAGGAGGATCCAAACACCTTAGTAATATTTACAAGGTAGTAACATTGAGAGCTCCACAAGTATATGTTATAATATATTTTTTCTCTAACTGAATGCTAGCTCTACCATTTCTAAGATGCAGGAAAGGAAGCAGGGGATCACAAATAGCTTGCTGGAAAATTTTATAATTGATCCATTCAGACCCCTTGTTCTTCTAATTGAGCAGCATGGACTTTTGACAGAGAGGTCTTTTGTTTTAATGCCCACATCCCTCTTTGGCAGGAAAGATGCATTCTTTTGAAACATTTGAAGATATGACAATGTTATTTTTGTTTTACCTGAAGGTTTCAGGATAAGAGCAGAGCTCAATTGTGGAAAAGAGTATTGGGCACTGGAGAGGAAGCTCTGTCATGCACTTCTAGGCAGGGAGGAGGTACCTGTGTCTTCTTGTATTTTCATTTATTTTACTGCTAAGATTGCTTGATGAAGTTATTGAAATAAACATGTTTGTTTTCTATTTTCTTCCTTTTTCTTGTTTAGAAGAAAACTACTTGGCGTTGTATGTGTGCACAGAGGATCTATACTAGAAAACAGAGAATCTATGTAATTTCTACAGGCTGGAATTACACAAACTTAATACCCAACTTATCTGCATTTTATTTTCAGACAAAATGTCAGTTAAATGTGCTGCTCTCCTGCTTTCGATTTGTTGATTGTGCATTTAGAGTACTGAATTCAAGTAGCCACATCTCAAACAATATGGTGTTGGTTTGCATTGAGAGTACTTCGTAGTTTAATTAACCTTAAAAAGATATTGTATCAATGCCTCAATGGGTCCTTGTTTCAAATCATCTGTTTGATTGTTTTTTTTTTCTGGTTTTTGTGAGATGATGTTTCTATCTCACCTTTCCCAAGATCCAGATAATGGGAGCCAACATTAGGTAATGACCTTTTATCCATATGACTTTGAACTGAAAGAAAATTTCAGTTCATTGATTTAGTATGAGATGTAAGTGTTTTTTTTTTTTTAATTTATAATGAAAAATATTTCATGAATATATGGTAATAAAAGGTCATTAGGTCCTGGTAATCTGGGGTCTTGGGAGGCCTTAACTGGATATGGAACTTAACCCCCAACTCATAAAGTGGCTGCTCTCAGACTGAAATCCAAGTTTTCATGCTTGTCATCTCGGAGTTTTTATCATTGCATAGATATTGAATATTTTAATGTATTCGTGTATAAAGAAGATGAGAAAGCATCATCAAAAGAAAAAAAAAGAAATAAAGAGATGCAAAAGTGACAGAAAATTGATCATATTCACCATCTCTTTCCAATTCCTTTTGAAACTGATCCTGCTCTTATCTTGCAACCTTTTAGGAGTAAGTGTTAGTGTAGGGGTATTTCTGTCTTTATACTTATGTTGAG
>NW_010729151.1:2688815-2706501 GCF_000365185.1 Nelumbo nucifera
CCCCCCCCCCCAACGTCCCACAGCACATCCCCACCGATATTGGGAACATCTCCCAATGATAATACCAGAAATGATGATATCATCATCAGGAGATGTTCTCAATACACGGCACATTATGGGGAACAATCTTGTGGGAGACTGATTTGATCTCAATGAAAAGAGGAAAAGTTATCAGCTTAAGTTGCAGGAGAAATAGCTGTTTCAATTGTTAGGAGGGTAAAATAGGGTTTTAAAATTTTTAAACAGGTCACGTGATGGTGCATTTTTAATAACATAGTATGCTTTTAAGTTCAGGTATGTTTAAGTACACTTTAAACCCCTAGGGAATATGTTTAAGTAATTTCCAAAGCCTCAGGGTATGTTACCTAACCCCATTTAAGTCTTACAATAGAAAATGAGAAAATCTTTGTACCTTGGACTGCATTTGGTTGAAGTACAATTTTATTTGCACTAATATAAATGCAAGGGAGTGCAAATGAAAATAATACAATTTTTTTTGTTTAATTTTATTTTAGATTTGACTTGTTTCTCCTTTAGACTTTATTTTTATTCATTTGTATTGCAATTAAACAAAATAAGGTAAAATAAAAAAAAGAAAAAGAAAAATCAGAATTTGCATTATCATTATTTTGCATCAATGCAAATAATTTTGCACGGCAACCAGACAGCCTTAATTTTTACAATGGACAGTACAGTCAGTACTTATAAAAAATCAGAATTTGCATTTCATACTACCTCCTCCCTTACTACCAATGGGTGTGGTAGTAAGGGAGGAGGTAGTATGAAATGCCCTGAAAAGTGTATCAAAAAAAAAGAAAAAAGAAAAAAAGAAAATGTCCGATCTTTTGTATACCATCTAGGCCAACTTGTTGCATGGAAGAAGAGAGGCCGTCCCAACTCCCAACTCGGTGGGAACTGGATACTATCTCACCGTCTTTAAGGGGGCGTTCTTCTTTTTTTTGGATTTTGAGAAATGGCTTCTTTTCTTTAGATTTATATGACCATCGAGACAAGTTTAATTACCCATTTCCTAGAGCAAGGTTTGATTAAACACAATAACGGTTCCGCATGCTGTGAAACTAATGATAAAATTCTACACCAATAATAAAAAACACATAGGCCTCACACCTATCACAGTGAGGCCCATAAATTTATTAATGGCGTGGAAACTCATTATTGGTTCCACAGCCATCATATTCAGTTGATCCGAATTATCTCCTAAATAGATAAATAACTTTTAGAGGAAAAGTTATCAATACGTTCAAAGATATCTCTTTTAATAATAAATTTTTATAATTAAAATAATAATTTCTTATTTACATAAAAAATAAAAAAACATGAAAAAATTCAATTACCCGAGGAAACAGGGTCTACAGGTTTTCCCAACTGTGGTCCCGCTGGTCCACAACTGAAATGTACTTGGAGGTTTTCTTCTACCTTATTTTCTAAACATCACCTATTCCAGGAGTATCCTTGATTGAAACATATCCTGAGAGTAAATATCTGAAAGTGAATGGGACACATCAGAAATAAATATTTATCAGGAGTTTGTTTCGGTCTAGGCGTCTACCATCTGGTTGCAGTTGGTTGACATGACAGAAATTACCCAAGGTGAATGACTTGAGTAGCAATTAAATTAGACCTATCATAAAGCCTAGACCATTTAAAGCGAGTTGGACAATGGACACCAAAGGTTCAAACTCAAACACAAGTTGTAGTTCAAGAACTACATTTGACGCAACAAATTCTATATGTTTGAAAATATTCCACTCCAGTATTTAAAAAAAAAAAAAGATTATTATAGGACCAGTTGATCATTTTTCAACCCAAATTATCCCTAACCACCCTATCTAAGTCCAATTTAATTTCAATTTCAAGCAGAGGGGACTGGATAAGAGCTCTGGTGCAAAAAAATAAAAAATAAAAATAAATAATTATGAAAGATGTATGGAATCATAATATAGGGAGAAGGACCCACCACCACCACCATCCACCATTAGAGAATAGAGACTAAACACGAGATCACTTTTTCTCTTTTGGAATCTTATCAAGAACTAAAAGAAGGAATCACATATCAGAGCGAGTGATTGAGTGATGACTATATTTACACAACCTGGGCAAAACAGGAGAGGTTAAAAACTTCAAGGCAAAACCGGCCAAAATATACATCATGAAATGCAAATGCTAGCTAGATCCAACATGAATTAACAATAACCATTAATGGATTCCCACTTTACTTTATTCCTTTGTTTATTTATTGTCTAGCTCAATAAGTAAAGCAAGTTGAGGCTCGTTCAACGGAGGAGACTGTTAGGTGATGATATTTTGCCTTGGTTAATTGAATAAACCTGTTTTTAATGAGAAATTGAGAAGAGAATCAAAGATACAAAGCACGCACTTTTATATGGCAACGCTTACATCCTTAAAACCTATCAATAAAAGGTCCCAAGCAAAGTAGAAGTGGCAGCTAAGTAACAGTGACAGTGATTGCAAGTAGAGTAGATTTAGGGGTAAATTGCATTGGTAGAATCTCTCTAACCTTCCACTGGAAAATGGAAGCAGCAGCAAGAGGCAAGAGCAATCAAGGAGACTGGGGCCATTCAAAAGCAGCATCTTCCTCAAATCCTTGGTAGAACCTCAGCTCCAACTCCTCAAACCTTTGCTCATCATCCCAAACCCCATCAGAGCTCTCTCCATCATACAGTTCACCAGCAACAAAGTCCCAGTCCAAGTAGCTAGAAGAGTCTGAGTAATCCGAGCAATCATCCCAGTAAGTCCTCTCGTAACAATCAACGATCAAGGGTCCCAGAACCTTCAATCCTGAGTACTTTTCTTTGAGGAATTTCTCATCAAGTTTCACATCCCAACACCCTCTGATGTCCAGGAATTCAAGCTCCCGGCAGTTTGAGAGGATCTCAAGCACACCTTCTGTAGTGATGAGAAGGTAGGCCATCTCAAGGTGCTTGAGCTTGGGCATTGTAGTGGCAATGGCATGGGCCTCGTCATCTTGTGAGAATCTGTCTTCAACCTCCAATGGGTGCATGACCCGTCTCAACCCCACCAGCAATTTACAGTGCTTCCCAATCGCCTCCAGAGCACGGGCACCAATCTTCCCACAGTAGCTGAGGTCCAGAAACGAAATTGTAGACAGCCTATCTGCTACCTGTTCCACCATTGAATCACTTATTTCACTTCTCGGCAGCTGCAAGGTTTGAAGGGAGCCGGCACTTGCAAAACGGATTAGAACAAAACCCAAATCAACAAATCCATGGATTAAGCTAGCAAAAGAAAATAACAAGGGAAGAAGAAACCAAAATTGGGTTAATGGGTTCATCTAAAATCTCTGCCTAATCCTGAGAGTTGAAAAGGAATCACTTGATTTTTGAATTAAGTAGAGGACTTAAAAAAGATCAGCAGGATGAGTTCACAGAAGTGGTCCGCTTACTGGTCCGCGATAAAGGACAAAATGGGTTCATTGGGGAGGCCGGATACACAGAGCTTGCGGAGAGAACCACAGCTTCTTCTGATCAACATTTTAAGCATTCGATCCAGCTGCTCAGGTTGGCAGCGGAGGCTCCACTCCTTAATGTCGATCTCCTGCCAGCAGTAAGGCCCCATTACTGCTCTGTTCCAGGATTTGCAAACCCTTGGAATCACAGTCAGTGTCTCTTGAAGAGAAAGGTTCTTGAAGATTAGCCCCAGCGCGTCCGGTATTAGTTCATCCCAGCTCCGGAACTCGCCTTCCTCCTCCATCGAATTTTCCTTCAAAACAAAGGGAAATGTCAAGAACCGACATGCAACACTCCTAACAAGCCCCTTTGCTCAATTAATTAAAAACAGAAAAAAAGATCAATAAAAAGAAAATTGTTAACAAATCACTATTCATATTCAAGAAATAACCTAAACAGAGAAGATTCATCATTAATCAAATACTATTATAGATGAAGAAAGGATCTATGTTCCCAAAAGAACAGGAACTTCAACGTACTCCAATCATCAAGGATCCACGAGAATAAAAAAAAATAATAAGATGTTTCATAGAACATGTAAAAGAAGAAAAGAAAAATACAAGAAAAAGGACGAAAAAAAACTGGAAGTCTATGCATGAGATACAAACCAATGAGTCTGAAGAACAGATCAAGAAACCTGGGAAACCCAAAACAGGGGAGGAAACCAAAACCCCCTTTCTTCTCCTTCTCCTTAGTCCCAGCATCACAATTAATACTACGTACAAGAGAAATGAATCTGCTTTTAAAGAAAATAAAGACTTTCTTTCGTAATAAACAAGAGCCCAGATGGGAGTTCACGCCTATGGAGGGGAACATAAGAGAAATAGTTGGAAAAACTGAACCCTACTACTCTGCCAATCAAAATCTGTGGTCTGTCTGGACAAGAAAACTGAGCAAGAAACCAGAAGTACATACATATATACATACAAGAAAGCAATAATAAACGCCCTTATCGATCAATTTCAACCAAGATTAGAAGGGAAAGAAAAAAGATGAAGAGAACATTTATACAGTAATAAATGCAATTGTAGCAGAACATTAAGACTCAAAAAGACAAGCAAGCAACAGGAACAACAACACCAACATCGCAAGTGGCATTGAAGAGAAAAGGAGGAAAATAAAATGTATTTTCGTTCTTCAACACCTCAAAGCAAATGTTGTTTCTGTTACTCAACACCTTCAAAGATGACCTTCAGAAAGAATACAGAAAAAATCTTTGGCACCAAGAAAGAAATGAAGAAATGCATCATTAATTCGGCATACCAAAAAACCGAACAGCTTTTTTTCGCCCGGCTGTGGTTCTTTGGATCTGCAAAACTCACCGGTTTATCCGCCTGAGATGAAGGGGGAGGGGGGGGGAGGAAGAGAGAGAGAGATGCACCAACCCACAGCTAAACTGTGAACAACAACAAAAGAAAAAACAAGACCAAAAGCAACAAGACCCAAAGAAGAAAAATGTAAGAAAGAGAAAATTAAAGGAGATGATGACAAATGGGGAACCTTGAGTTTACTCTCCCAGTCTCCCTGTAAAACAATAAAATATAATCATAATCAAAAGAAAATAAAGAGGAGTAATGGTGGTTAAAACAGTTCCCTTTGTTAAACCAATTCTGTATTTTATTTTATTTCTTTTCTTTTCTCTTCTGAGTAGGGTCTATTCCTATTTCCGTGATGAAAAAGTTGAGCGAGGGAAGAAAGTTCTTGGTAATCGGTTACCCATGGGTTCCCAACACGGGGTACACCGACACGAGTCGGTAGATCAGAGGCGGTACGATTTACTGCACCGTGATGACTGCAATATCTTAACTACGAAGGTTAATTAGTTGGTGGTACTTGGGTTCAGAAATGGGTTCTGTTTGGTGTGGAAGATGGTTTTCAGAAATACTTTATAACAGAGACGATATAAACTTCCCATCCAGCTCATTTTTCTAGCCTTCGTTTACTTGGTCCATGTGTTGTGCTGACCCTGAGACACTCCCTCTATTTATCTATTAATATTCCGTTTGTTTCCAAAATTTCAGACAGAGTATTTCAGCTATTGAGCCCCCATTAATTTACTTTGGTGCAAAATTGCAAATGGTTTAAAAAATAATGTTTTTGCCACAGAGGAGAGAAAACTATTGATTAATAGATGAATTTAGAAAACGATTTCGGTTCATTTCATGCCAAAGCAAACAGAGATAAGCACTCACAACCAAAAACCCTTGATTTGGAGTATTTTTTAGCTCATAAGAACCAAAAACCCTATGGGGGACTCCCCCAAATCCAGAAACCCCAAAAGAGTCAAAGACTTCGGTGAAGGCGGGATTCAATTCCCAAGTCTGGGAAAACTTTAATTGGTTATCTCATATCTGGAAAAAAAAAAAAAAAACAGCCTGAGCTGTTTGAGAGTTTGCTGTGCATCACACATATTATTTGCAAATTCTCTTTCTATTCCACACCCATGGCAACGTAACGTTTCATGCCTAGCCCAGGCTGTTTTTCCTAAACAACCAAAGTTTTCCTTCAAGACTCCGCTTCGACCAGAGAGGGAAGGAATGGAAAGAATATAGAATTCCTCCAGCATGAGACACCGGAGCTGAAGTCTGTACAAAGCCACGGACACTTGTAGCTCCAGTACCCACATTATTATCATCATCATCTACAACAGACATTGGCTATGGAGGTGCTAAATCCTGACTGACAGAAGACTGATATATTCTAATCCGCAGTTGTTTTTCAATAGATACTAATAGTCCTCAGCACACTGGTCATTGATCTGGGTTTCTTTTTCGTCCACGCCCCTATTAGTTTTTTACCATAAAGCCTAGATAAGTGAGCATGAAACAGAGAGGCGGAGAGAGCGCACCAAGTCATTGGAAATGGCAGATCCTTGTAGAGCAGTTACTAGTCCATGGCTCCATGCCCATAGTTGGTAGTCGCTATAAAGAAGATTGGTCATGGTCATGGTCATTGGTCATCCATTTCGATTTTCAAGTTTAGGTGGGATCATGGATATTATATGATGGACCTGAATCTGAAATAATTCCATGGGCCCTCAGATGACTACGTTAGGGTCTCTTAACCAGTACTGTGCAGGTGAAGTGAATCCTGACCCAGTGAGGACTGAGGACTGAGGAGTCGATGTAAGTACCCACAGGCTTCAGCCGAGGTGTTTCTTTTTCAGTTTTCAGTTTTCACTACAACATTCAAAATAAATGCCTCTTTTGCCCTGATGGGTTAAACCTTAGACTCTTGAAAAGGGCCCTATTAACGTGGTCCATAAAATAATCAATTTTTATTTATTCATCGTACATCTGACATAGAATAAACGCATAAACTTTGTTGAGCAAGTCAATAGAAGCTTTGAGGAAGTTGGGAGCAAACTCATCAGGGCCATGTCATAAATTGAACAGGGTAAAGATACATTTCGTCCAATCCTAGCTTTCTCAGTAACAGGAGTCATTAGAAAAGGGTATTATTATTGATTTGGGACACCTCATTCTTTGATAGATCAAGGACATCACCAGTGAAAAGACCAAAAGTATTCTTATTTTGTAAATGACCACGCTTACTTGTCATCTAAGACAAGCACTTATGAGTTAGGTTCAACCATTTATCAAAATGGAATGTTGTGAGATCACTGTGCTGGCTGTTGGGGATAAGTGTGGGGTTTTTTAAGTACTATTGAGTTTTAATACCAAACAGAATATATATATATATATATATATATATAGATATATGATTTAGCCATTTAGGAGCGAAAATCCTATGGGTTCCATGTCTCGTGGACAGTCTTAGATTTTGCTACAGGATTCGTCATATGATACAAATAGACGGGGTTGTGTAGGGAAGTTCCTTAAGACTCCATTGTCTATCCAAAAACAAATTTTAAGACTCCATTAAGAGATTTCCTTAAATAAGAATGGCAGTGATGATTGTAAACATATCGGTTTTCAAAAGACTCAGAGGTTGGGGACTGGGGAGACAGGGAATGGCTTGTATGGAGCGGCTCCTCCCCTGGTTGTATGAACTATGAAGGTATTCAAAATAATCAGTCGAGGATGGTTTGGATGAATCTTATGCTGTGGTTTTTGTTAGTCTTTTTATTTGGTCCTCGTATTCTGTTTTTTCCCTAATGAATTGTTTCTTTTACAAAAAAAACCAAAAAGGGCCCAAACGTTGCCTGACCGATCATCCAACCTTACCATCAGCCGGTGGAAAATTGGGTAGAATTGCCTTGTAATGTTATTGATCGTCAGGTGTTAGACCAGCTGAAAGATTTCATAGCACTAGAAGAACTGATGGAGCCATTAGCCTATTAGTGTGGTTGAAGCCAGGAAGGATTAGTTGCGAGTCAGACCAATAATCATAAGCTGTCAAAACGATTTAATGTATTTCTGTTCACTCATGAAAAGATGGATTTAAGTAGGATCATACAGACTTATTTTCTGCACAAATACAAATACAAATATGTAGAGTACAAATACAAATATGTAGAGCGCAAAACCTTATATTTTATACTATTCTGTATGTATTTACACTCTACATATTTGTGTTTGTACTCCTTCCAAAATGAGCCTTAATAAGTGAGAATTGGAGGGAACAAAATATGTAAGATCTCTTTAAGCTTTTGGCAGAGGTAGAAGTAATACAGAAAAGAAAAAAACTATTTGAGGGATTACATATGAATTAGTCTCATTGGACAAATAAGGATTGTGCTCAAGTGCATGCCTTCCATGTAAGTTTGCAATGAATTTAGAATACCTTCAAGTCTTCAACCACCACGCAAAACCCATGGTGTCACCTCGCTTTTCTGTTGAGTTTCTGACCATCCTCTCTTTGAAACGCGACTCAATATCAACGTTCCAGGAGAAGGCTCATTATTGCTCATGGTATGGTGCATGTAGAAGCAAAGTTGGCCCATTCAAGGCCAAGATAGAGGAGAGTAAAGAGGAATAGCCGTATCCACTATACAGTATAGAAGCAGAATGGTCCTTGGTTTGACTTTGCTGATAGAAACAGAAACCAATGGTGTGGTAGAGGGAGATGCAAGGGTGTCAGTCATATGAAAATATAAAGAAAAGAATGCTCCTTGGGCTTGGGAACTGGGATAGCAACGGTGTTAGAGATGTCAATGAAAATCATTTTATCATGTCTTCTAAAAATATGGCGTAATCACAATGTAAAAACCATGTACTTTTTGCGATACAGACTCGATAAAGTATCTTTTTCAATCAAGCAAAAACTTGCGACATTCGCTCCTTGCAATGAAAAGAAATGTGAGGTCCACAATATTTTGTGACAACACAGCATAAACCACTTGAGAGTCCTTTATTTGTTAACTATATAATAAAAGAACAGTTACCTAAATAAACAGAAATAATAAGTTGGATCTTTTGATTATAAAAATGTGCCTCGTACTTTTGAGGAATGAGACGAGAGTCCCGGGATGTCAAGTGAGCCTTGTTGCATTTTCCTCAGTTGTTTCTTAAGGTATCCATTAGAGCTAGCGGAATACGCGTAGATTGGTCATTTTATTTTTATTAAATTATGTGCTTATGTGGCAGTTTTAATAGACTTCCTATCTCATACTTAAGTGGGGGGCAGTTTAGTCTTTGTACAACTAGATAGAGGCTAATTCATATTAGGGTCGACTGATAGGGTTTAAACTATCAGATTCGACTGTTCCTTTTCTTCTTCTTCTTCCTCTGGTTTGAACTGCTGAAGCCACTGAGATAACATGATATCAGAGAAGGACGTTGCTCTTTAAATCTCTGCTCGTGACTGCTGCTCCTTTCTGTTCGTGACTTCTTTTTCTTCTCTCTGGACTGCAAATGGAGAACACAGACTCGACCTAGGTTTGAGAACACTTTGGCCTCTCTTTCTTTGCTCAGAACTTGATTGCATTTCAAGAGAATAACTTCAGAAATAAGTGGATGGTCGACTGAAGCTCTCCATCAAGGTTGGTTATCCTTTTTTTTGTGTTATTGGTGTTTATGGGTTGGAAAACCCTCAAAAATCTGCTCGGACTGATCAGAACTTAAAGAACTAGGTTATTTGTAGCATTGGTTCTTGGCAAAAGGCCCAAGAACAGGTTGTGTTTATAGTGACCGAATGGTGTAAGGGTTACTGTAGTGGTTGTAGTTGATGTCTTTGGACTGGTAGTGACCTTTAAAAAAAATTGTTGAATTACTGTAGTGGTGATTTATGACTCCATGTAATCAGTAGTGGTGTGAGCAAGAACAAAAGTTGTTTTTTTTTTTTTTTTGGGCTGGAAGGAATGGTCGAATTGCCTACGTCAATTTTTATGCCTTGTTAGTGTTGTCTGAATGTTGGTTTACCTTTTGTTCTTAATCTGAATGGTAGTTTGTGCACAGTGGTGACTGATTGTGACTTGTTGTGAACCTATCACCTGAGTTTAGAGACTGCTGTAGTGTTGCCTTGGCTGTTGTAGTATTTGGTTGGTGACTGATAGTTCAGCATTAGAGATAGCAGTGGGGGAGACATAATGGCAGTAACGGGAGGTGGTTCTAGTGATCAGAAACCAAGTGTGATGATCCCCTCTGATTATTTGGGTGTGCAGATGACCTCCATTAAACTTAATGGTGAGAATTATGTGCCATGGGCCAACTCAGTGTAAGTGTACCCATTGTGGTAGGGACGGACATTCATGAATTTCTGTTATGATCTTCATGGCCCTCCTACATGGGCTAATCATGCAGTAGCTGGTGGGGTTGATGTCAGTGATAACCAACAGGCATACCTAACACCTTCCACATCTACATCTGTTTCCGGGAAGGAGATGGTGAGTGTACCGCGCACCGAGTATGAGAGATTCCTCCAGTCTACTTCACAACATACTATAGCCACCCTTGCCCACTCAAGTATAGCTTGTCTGGCATCCAAACCCTCTCCCTGGATTATTGACTCTAGAGCCTCTGATCACATGACCGAACTCCATATGTGTTCTCTTCCCTCTCTGAAACTTCCACATCTCAAACCGTTACCTTTACCAACGGTTCCTCTTCTCTCATCTGTGGTGTTGGTAGTGTTGACACGACTTCTCTTTCTTTATCATCTATTCTATATGTCCCTAAGTTTCCATTCAATTTTATGTTTGTTAGTAAATTAACCAAGACTCTTAATTGCTCTATTACATTTTTCCCTTCCTTGTGTTTTTCAGGATCTCAAGACGGGGAAGAAGATTGGTGGGGGGCATGAGGCTGGTGAATTGTATTACCTTGACGGTGGTGGATCGTCAATTGCACTTCAGACTCCACTCACTCCTCTACAGTGGCATTGTCGACTGGGACATCAATCTCTCAAGGCACTCAAGATACTGACTCCGTCTTTGAATCATTTATTGTCTTTACAGTGTGAGTCGTGTCAATATATGAAATATCGTTGGGTTCCCTTCAGTCCTAGAATTGATAGTCGTATGTTGAGTCATTTTGCTTTGGTTCATTCAGATGTTTAGGGTCCGATTAAAATAGAGTCTTATAATGGTTACAAGTATTTTGTCACTTTTATTGATGATTGTTCAAGAATGACATGGATTTATTTAATGAAAGAAATGAGTGAATTATTTTCCATTTTTCAAAAATTCCATGCTAAAATATATACACAGTTTGGTGTTCTAATCAAAGTTCTTCGTTCAGATAACGGTCGTGAATACTTTCTTACTTCCTTTCAATAGTATTTAGAACAGCATGGCATCATTCATCAAACTTCATGTGCATCCACTCCTCAACAAAATGGGGTGGTTGAACGAAAGAACCATCATCTCCTTGAAACTACTCGGTCTATTCTTCATCATATGAGTGTTCCTAAACTATTTTGGAGTGATGTTGTACTTACTGTGTGTTTCCTTATTAATCGGGTGCCCTCCTTCATTCTTCATGGTCGGTCTCCCTTTTTTATTTTGTTCCCCGCCTTGTCTCCCTTTCCATTAACACCCCTCATCTTTGGTTGTGTGTGCTTTGTTCACAATTTGAGCCTTGGGATAGACAAGCTGGATGCACATTCTATTAAGTGTCTTTCTTGGCTACTCTCAGACTCAGAAAGGGCATAAGTGTTACAATTCCATTACTCGGAAGTGCTATGTCTGTCCTGATGTCACCTTTTTTGAGTCTGTCCCCTTCTTCTCAGGACCTGAAGCATCGGTGTCTCCACCTTTACTTCCTCTTCCTCTTACAGTCCATGATTCCGTTCCGGTTGTTCCAATTGGGATTGACCATTCACCTCCTCCAATGCAGATCCCTACTGAACAACCACCGATCCGGCACGTGTATATTCATCGACAAACATCAGCTCCTCCTTCAGCTTCTACCTTGTTTGCGGATCCTGTTGTTGCTCATGTCCCAGAACCCTCAGGACTTGATCTTCCCATTGCTTTACGAAAAAGTAAACATAGTTATACCCACCATCCCATTTCCAATTTTGTTTCAGTCTCTCACCTTTCCGCTTCACATCGCTAGTTTGTTTCACTGTTGTCATCTATTTTTATACCTAAGAATGTTCAAGAGGCTCTTAGCTCACCTGGGTGGCGACAGGCAATGGAGGAGGAACTCTCTGCCCTTTAGCATATTCAAACGTGGGAGCTTTCTACTCCTCCCGGTAAACATGTTGTGGGTTGTAAATGGGTGTAAAATGTTAAATACTTGCCGAATGGTAGTGTAGAGCGTCTGAAGGCCAAACTTGTTGCTAAAGGTTATTCACAATTGTATGGGGTGGACTATAATGGAGACCTTCTTTCCAGTGGCTAAGATTGGCTTTGTCCGTGTCTTAATTTCCCTGGTAGTTATGTATGATTGGCCATTGTTTCAATTTGACATTAAAAATGCCTTCCTTCATAGTGACCTTATGGAGGATGTATATATGGAGCAACCACCTGGATTTGTTGCTCAGGGGGAGGATGGTAAGATGTGCAGATTGAAAAAGGCAATTTATGGGTTGAAACAATCGCCTTGTGCTTGGTTTGGGAAATTTGGTGAAGTGGTGAAAAATTTTAGAATGAAACAATGCCAGGTTGACCACTCGGTGTTCAACTATGATTCAAAAGCCAGAAAGATTTTATTAATGGTCTATATGGATGATATTGTCATAACTAGTAGTAACAAATTGGGGATCGATAAACTAAAGGTCTTTCTGCAAAACCATTTTCAAACAAAAGACCTTGGGACATTGAAGTATTTCTTAAGTATAGAAGTTGCTAAATCAAAACAAGGTATAAACCTGTACAAAAGAAAATATGTTCTTGATCTGCTGGATGAAACAGGACTGTTAGGTGCAAAACCAACTGAAACTCCCATGGAGCCAAATGCTAAGTTGAGCAGTGATACAGAGGAAATATTTGATTATCCTAGAAGGTATAGACGGTTAGTGGGGAAGCTGAACTATTTGACTATCACAAGACCAGACATCTCCTTTGCAGTTAGTGTGGTGAGTCAATTTATGCAGAACCCTCGGATACTTCACTGGATGCAGTTCTTAGAATTATAAGGTACCTGAAGGGAGCTCCAGGCCGTGGGTTATTGAACAAACCAGGAGAAAGACTTGAGGTAATTGGGTATACAGATGCAGATTGGACAGGCTCTTGTGTCTGATAGAAGATCTACTACAGGTTACTGCACATTTCTTGGAGGAAATCTTGTGATATGGAAGAGTAAAAAGCAGACGATTGTGGCAAGGAGCAGTGTTGAAACCGAATACAGAGCCATGGCACACACTACATGTGAATTAATATAGCTGAGGAATCTCCTACAAGAAATCGGGTTCTCCATGGATAGACCTATGAAATTGTACTGTGACAATCAAGCTACACTCCACATCTCATCTAACCATGTTTTTCATGAGAGAACAAAGCACATAGAGATTAATTGCTACTTTGTGAGGGAGAAGGTCCTTACTGGAGAGATAAGCACAAAACATGTGGGTTGAGGTGATCAATGGGCATATTTGTTTACAAAAAGCTTAAGCTCAAGGAGAGTGAACTATATATGTAACAAGCTAGGATTATATGATATATATTCTCCAGCTTGAGGAGGAGTGTTAGAGCTAACTGAATAAGGGTAAATTAGTCATTTTATTTTTGTTAAGTTATGTGCTTATGTGGAAGTTTTAATAGAGACTTCCTGTCCCATACTTAAGTGGGTGAGGGGGAGTTTAGTCTTTGTACAGCTAATTAGAGACTAATTCATACTAGGGTCGACTGATAGGATTTAAGCTATCAGATTCGACTGTTCCTTTTCTTCTTCTTCTTCTTCTTCTTCCTCTGGTTCGAACTGCTAAAGCCACTGAGATAACAGTACCGATACTCAGTAACCAAGAAATCCGAAATCAATTAGCTCATAGCAGAAAGACAGACATATGTTAAACCATAACCTCTAAAATCAATTTGCAACTCAGACTTAGATTTGGTTAACTCCTATTCTAATTTCTAACACATAAATTTGGACTTCAACAAATCGTAAGACTGAAATAAAATGACACTCCAAAATCCAAATTGCCTCTCCAAGTGATTCTTGATAGATTTCAAAATCTACTAAAAACCATAATTACTGTGCTATTTAATTTACATCCTTCCCCTGCTACTAAAAGGTACGAAAAGACACATTTACTTCCAATCCATTAACAATTCAGAAGAAAAAAAAATAACTCGCTGATTAAAAGAAAACAGAACTCTTGGTTATGCAATAGGACATCAAGACCATTAACAAAAATGAAATTCAGTGATGTAAAAAACTGGATTTGCACTGCAGATCAGTACTACAAAACTACAAAGAGAAAGAATTTACACTAATGTGTATCACCAAAACAAACGCATCACAATAACGTAATTTTCCATGCTTTCATCTTATATCCTAATGTCAGTCCTAAACTTACCAGCAAATGTCCACCCAAACTGATTCATCACCCTAGTCCCTGTAAAGGTTGCAGAAAGAAAATTCCATTATTCAAACAGTGCAGTGTATCAAGCAAAACCAAATTAACCATTACAAATAGAATGCAGAATTGCTATGAGAAACTAAATAAAATTGTCTGATGTGAGAAATTTCATTAGGATGCATGGCAACCTGTATGGTATACCTAAATTTTAAGCAAAAGGGCCATTTGCTTGGTGCAGTGGTAAAAACATGGACTTTTCAATCTGAGAGGACACTTAGGCAAAAGTGCTAGAGATTATTAATTTTTTATCCTCTTCTCACTTGGTAAGATTATTCATGTCCTTGTAGAGGTAGTTTGATAACAGCTGAAATGGCTGTCTTTTAGTGAATAAGTTTTTAAGGAGACTGAGCTCCTTAATGGCTGAAGCTAAAGTTGGGTTGATTACTATATCCTTGAATATTTTACTTTTAGTTTTTTTATTTTAATATTTCAGCCACAAAAAGACAAAGCTCATTCAGTTCAGCCACTTCAGATGTTAACAAATGGCCCCATAATCCCTTCCATTAAGTTGAGAATAGATACCAATCATTCCCAATTTGCGTAAATCTGCCTCCAACTTGGTCTTTGGCACCGCCTTAGTGAAGAGATCAGCAAGCTGCATGTCAGAGGCAACTCTCTCCGATAAAGTGTCAATTCACTTCAATATGCTTAGTTCTGTCATGTTGAACTGGATTATAAGCAATGTTAAATAGCAGCCTAATTATCATAGTATAGCATCAGGGGCCTCTCATAAGTAAAACCTAATTCCTCAAATAGGGATCTCAGCCATAATCCTAAGCCACACCATTCGCCATAGCTATATATTCAGCTTCGGTACTAGAACGAGCAACAACATTTTGCTTCTTGCTTTTCCAAGAGACAAGATTTCCTCCTACAAAAGCACAATACCTAGAGGTGGATCTCCTATCATCAACATGCCCAGCCCAATCAACATCTGTGTAGACTTTTATTTTCATGTGACCATTATCTTTGAAGAGTATGCCTCCACCTGGACATCTCTTCAAATAAGCAAGGATCCTCTCAGCTGCAAGATGAGTGGTTCTGAGGAAATGCATATACTGGCTAACAACACTGACCGCATAAGAAATGCCCGGTCGTGTGAGGCAAAGATAAAGGAGTTTCCCAACCAACCGTTGAAACATAACCTTGTCTTTAAGGGGCTCTCCACCTTCTACACTTATCTTATGATTTTGTTCAATAGGTGTGCCAGTAGGTTTAACGCCTATCTTCCTAGTTTCTTCCAAAAAGTCGAGAAAATACTTTGGGAAACAAAAATCCCGTGTTTAGACCGTGCTACCTCAATGCCCAAGAAATATTGTAGTTCTCCCAAATCTTTGACCTCAAATTCTTGGTGAAGCAATTGCTTAAGAGGGTCAATCTCACGAGTATCACTCCCTATTACCACAATATCATCCACATATACAAGTAGGGTCAAGGAGGATCATTTTTCTTAATGAAAAGGGTGTGATCTGATTCAGCTTGAATAGATCCAAATTTATCAAGGGCCTATCTAAATCTGTCAAACCACACTCTTGGAGACTGTTTCAGTCCATATAAGGCTTTATTCAGGCAACAGACCTTCTCCCCTACTTCTGTACTATAGAATCTAGGAGGTGACTCCATATACATCTCCTTTTGCAAATCACCATTGAGGAAGGCATTTTTGACATCCATCTGAAACAATGGCCATGAGAAATTTGCTACAAGGGGTAGTAGGGCTCTAATAGTATTCATCTTGGCCACTAGTACAAAGGTCTCCAAATAGTCTATGCCATATGTCTGTGTAAACCCCTTGGCAACTAATCTGACCTTATATCTTTCAGCAAAGCCATTAACATTATGTTTTGCTGTAAACACCCATCTGCGCCCAACTAGTTTCTTTCCTTTAGGCTGCTCAACTAACTCCCATGTATTGTTCTTTAGAAGAGCATTCATCTTTACCTACATTGCATCTAAGGCTGCAACTTGGGTTATGTTGGCCCGAACCCAACCCGAAAAAATTGGGTTGGGTTAGGTTGGGTTGATGTTCAGGTTAGGGTTAGGGTTGAAATTCATGAACCCGACTTTACTTCGAGTTGGGTTAGGGTTGACCCCTTAGCCAACCAGACCCAAACTGAACCCGACTCTATAGTACATGACATATATAAATATATGTTATATGTAATATATAACATACATTGATGTGTTTAGATGCATGATATTTGTATAGCCCCCCCTACATAGTATCCTTTAAGATAATCACTTCACTTAATCCTAATCAGAAAGGCTAAAACCTTAATAATATTATTTTATGTTTTTTCGAAAATTTTATTCATCTCCTCTATATTGTTTACTGCCCAAGAAAGATCTATTGTAAGCCATAACTCATTATTTCTAATAGGGTTGTTCACGGGTCGGGTTGGGTCGGTTTACTGAGGTTTTTCCAACCGACCCGACCTGGTCGGGTTACCTGAGATGGAAACCGAAACCGACCCAGTGTTAAGCAAAACCGACCTGGTCAGTTTGAGTCGGGTTGGGTTGGTTTGGGTCGGTTTCGGCTCTAAGTTCATCCATGCCCCATGGCCACCTAGTTTTCTAGAAATATATTTAAAACTGAAATATGTATTTTAGAAATATATATATATATATATATATAAACAAAAATATACATACAAATATATTGGAATATATATTTTCTGGAAATATATATTTGACATATTTCATAATATATATTTTTTAGATATAGATATTGGAATATATATTTTCAAATATTTAGGTTTTTAGTTAAGTAGGAACTAAGTCGGTTCGGTTTGGGTCGGTTTCAGTTTTCACACAAGAAAACCGAAACCAACCTGAACCATCGGTTTATTAATTTGTACAACCCGAAACCGACCAGTGCTGATGAAAAGCCGCCCGACTCGGGTTGGTCGGTTTGGTCGGGTTGGGCCTTCTTATGAACAGCCCTAATTTCTAACACTTGTTTTTTTGAATTGTGTACCAAAAAAAAAAAGTCAACAAACAAATACTAATGAAACATAGGATTAATATATGTAGTGAAAGTTGAGTTAAGATCTAAAATCGAGAAATTTATGAGGTTTTAAGGGATGGGAAGAAGGTTGGGTTGGGCCAAACCCAACCCGAAATTGACTTCGGGTTGGGTTGGGTTGGGGTTTAGAACTTAGGGTTGGGCTAGGGTTGGATTCAACCAACCTAACCCGGCCTGACTTGCAGCCCTAATTGCATCCTTCCACTTGGGTACTGACAACGCT
>NW_010729151.1:2709153-2788755 GCF_000365185.1 Nelumbo nucifera
CCAATCCCAAATTGACCTCGCAAAGTGGCAAGACACCAGTAGGTGAAAACCAGTCTCCCCATCCGCTTTACATAGAACACACCACTGAGGTGACAGACAAGTATTGGGTCTCTTCTTTTGGAGTAGATCACCATCCGCTGCTCACAGAATATTCAGTAGATGACTTGCTAAGGAAGTGGGGCAAGATTGCTAGCTGTACCCAGATTAAAGTAGGGAAGAGTGTGTCTTGGACTCCCCCACCTGTTGGTTTCATGAAACTAAACTTTGATGGAAGTAGTAAAGGGAACACCAGACAATCAGGGATTAGGGGTGTCTTCAGGGATGAGAATGGGGTTGTTTTTGCCATGTTTTCAGGCCCAATTGGTGTGGGTGACTCTCTCAAAGCTGAGATTCACACAGTTTTGGAAGGTGTCCAGAAAGCTAGGGAGATGAAAATTAGAAAACTTATGATTGAAGGGAACTCGGAGGTGGTAGTTGGGTGGCTGAAAAAAGAAGACAACAGCTTATGGAGTTATAGTAATTTGAAGAGAAAATTAAGATGGCTGGTTCGAGAAATGGAAGTTAAAATCACTTGGGTAAATAGATCAGCTAATTCTTTTGCTGATGGGCTAGCTAAACAAGGGGTGGACAGGGATGTCATGTTCTGGGCAGAGATGTGATTTACTTTTCTTCTTTTTCTGTTCTCTCTTTCTCTCTTGTTTCCTCTTTTGGGGCTCTTGGTGTAGCTGGAAGATGAGAAATTTGTCTTCCTCTCTGTAAGTATTTTGATAATTAATGAATTAATGAATTGTTTTGTTGATAAAAAAAAACAATTTCATTAATCAAATAATCTGAACAATAAGGTACACAGAGGGAGAGCTAAACTTTCTTAACTCCCTATTGAGGCTAGAAGCCCCATACAAACTATAGTTATAACTGAGCCCAGAAAATAGATTCCCTAACCACCCCCTGCTTAGCTAACCCATCAGCATAGGAGATCTCTTCACCCAGCTGAGTTTGGCATCCATGTCCTTAACCATCCACCTGTACTTTTTCTTTTCATTTCTGTAAGCCCATAACCCAGCCTTGTCTTCTTTCAACCACCCTACTACCACCTTCGAGTCCCCTTCAATTACATGTCTTCTAATGTTCATTTCCTTAGCTCTTTGGACACCTTCTACAACAGCATAGATTTCAGCTGTGAGAGAATCACCCATCCCAATTGGACCTGAGAACAAGGAAAAAACAGTCCCATTCTCATCCCTAAACACACCCCCAATTCCTAACATCCCTGGGTTCCCTCTACTACTACCATCAAAGTTCAGTTTTACAAAGTCAAAGGGAGGGGGAATCCAGGACACACTCTGGCCTATTTTGACCTGGGTACACTTGGAAATCTCTCCCCATTTTCTCAGCAGATCATCCACTGTAAAGTCTATAAACAACTCTGAAGATTTCAGCCACTGTACCACCCTCACATGAATCAACTCCATCAGGTTTTCAGCCCTTCTCTCCTTTTCTGAGAAAATCCTTAAGTTCCTTTCTTCCCACAATGACCATCACACAACGGACCTTAAGCATCTCCACATAGTCTTGCCCCTTTTCGGCTGCCACCTAAATAAGGAAGAAGAAAATAGATTCTACAAGTTCAGTGGGGGGGTCCAGCTGCACCCAAAAAGGGAGAATGCCCGTTCCCAAATAGTTCTTGCAAACTGGCAAGAGACCAATAGGTGAAAACCAGTCTCCCCATCAGCTTTAAAGAGAACACACTGGTGAGGGGATAAGCATGTCTTGGGTCTCTTCTTTTGAAACAAATCACTTGTGTTGATTCTTTCCAGAAAAGTTTCCCAACAAAAACTCCCAAGCCTAGGAGGAATTGGCTTTACACCTAATCTCTTTAACTTGGAAAGAAGGGCCAATGGGGCTTGTCGACTGGGTAATGACTTTAAAGAAAGAGGCACAAGAGAAAGATCCCAATGGGGTGGGGGTCCAAATTCTAGTGTCATCCTTTTCGGGGTACAAGAAAACATTTTCTAGAAGACCAAGGAGAGTCAAAATGTTGTTCAGGTCTGTGTTTCTAACAATTCTCCTCAATCCCCAAATTCCAACCAAACCCAAAGTTTGAAGATGAGGAGACAAGAAAGGATGAGATTGGCTCATTTTTCAAATCTGAGAGGGCATAAAGTGATGGAAATTGATCCTTCAAAGGAACATTCCCCACCCACGTTTGTTCCCAAAATTTTATGAAATTGCCTGAGTTTAGGTCATACCTGATCAGAGGGGAGAAGAGTGGTAACAGATCATGGATGGCTTTCCAAGGTGAAGCACTTGTAGTCCTTGCCAGAATTCCGGAATCCCAGCCATTGCCTTCCAGCCCATGAATGCCAGCCACTAACTTAGCCCACAACCTCTCCCTCTCTAAAGAGAACCTCCAAATCCATTTCCCCAATAAAGCCTCATTCCTTTTTCTAATATTCCCAAACCCCAACCCCCCTAACTTCTTACTCCTACTCACCACCTCCCAACCTACCCTATGATCCCTCTTCTCCTCCCCTATTTCCCACAAAAAATCTCTCATCAGCTTCTCCAATCTATTAGACACCTTTGTTAGAATCTTGAATACCAACAAAAAGTATATGGGTAGATTGGCTAGAGTTGCCCTAATAAGTGTAATCCTCCCACCAAGAGAAAGGTAATTCCTCTTCTAAGATGTTAGTCTCTTCTCAAATTTTTCCACCACTGGATTCCAAAAACTCTTTCTTAGGGTTGTCTCCCAAGGTAAATATAGATAATTCAAGGGCCAACTTGACACTTCAAGTCCCAAAACCTCTGCACACTCCCTGACCTCCCCTTCCTCCATGTTCACTCCCACTACACAACTTTTCTCAAAGCTTACCTTAAGGTTGGACATCTACGCAAAGAGTTGTATCACCAACTTTATGTTCCTAATCCATCTTAGATCTCCACCTTCACAAAACAGAATTGTATCATCCGCAAATTGTAAATGGATAATAGGTATTTCCTCCCTTCCTATCCTCCATCCTCTTATTAGGCCCCTTGAATCTGCTCTATGAATCAACCTCCCCAATACATCTGCAATCAACGTGAACAAGAAAGGAGAGAGTGGATCCCCTTGTCTTATTCCCCTTATAGTTGGGAAGAAGTCGACCACTATCCCATTTACCAGCACAAAGTAATGGCAACTCCAGACACACCCCAAGATCCATTTACACCATCTTCCCTTGAACCTGAAGTTAACCATAACCTCCTTCAAAAAAGACCAGTCCACCGAGTCATAAGCCTTTTCTAGATCCAATTTGCACACCACTCCTTTCTTTTTTACCCTTTTGAAATTCTCCACTCTCATTAGCAATTAAAATCTAATCAATTATCTGTCTCCCCTTCACAAAAGCTCCTTGGTTTGGTGCAACTATAGATGGCAAGACTTGCTTTAATCTTAAAGACAACACCTTTGCAATTATCTTATATAGGCTATTTACCAAGCTGATTGGTTGGGAGGCATCTTTCTTAGGAATTAAAGCATTGAATGCGGAGTTCAACCCAGGATTTATTACTCCCCTTCTATAGAATTCACCAAACACTAGTATTAAATCCCTTTGTAGGATACCCCAGCAGTTTGGTAAAAAGCCATTGTGAAACCATCCGGGCCAAGAGCTTTTGTTCTGTCAATAGAAAACATAGCCTCCCTTATTTCCTCCACTTTAAATCTCCTTTCCAACCATTGACTGTTTTCTACCCCAATATTTGGCCAATCCATCCCTTCTAACCACACCCTCCCACTTAGAGGCCTTCTAAAAATGGATTTAAAATGTTCTGTAAAGGCCCCTGCTATCTCATTCTGGTGGGTCAGGACTAATCCATCAACTTCAAGTCTAGAAATAGAATTTTTCCTCCTCCCGCCATTTACCATAGAATGAAAAAAGCTAGTGTTTCTATCTCCCTCCTTCAACCATCTACATCAAGATTTCTGTCTCCAGCTTACTTCCTCCTTATGCAAACAATCCTCCAACTATCTCCTCAAGCCCCCTCTTTGTTCCTTGTCTCCCTCCTCAAAATCTCCCCTTTCCTCTTTCAAGTCCAGCACCTCAATCTGATCCATCAATATTCTCTTTCTTTTTTCTAGTCTACCAAACTCCAACTGGTTTCACTCCCTAATCTTTGCTTCCAGAAATTGGAGTTTCTTGTGAAACCTCATTCCTTCCCATTCCACTGAAGGGTTACATTGTCCCCACCATTCTATGACTCTCTTAGTAAACCCCGGGTGGAGTAGCCACATATTTTCAAACCTAAAAAGGATTGGTCCACCATACCTCCTTTCCAATCACTATGGACCAATGATCATAAGTCAATCTAGGAAGTGCTCTGGATGATAAGTTCCCCCAATGTTCCTCCCAATTTGTTGAGAATAGGAACCTATCCAGCTTAGAACAGATCGAGTTCGACTAGAGATTGGACCAAGTGAAGGTTTTATGGGCTAATAGGATCTCTTTAAGCTCAAACACCTCCACAAATTGGTTAAACTTCTTCATACTTGTAGTCACTTTCTGATTAGGGTTATAAGATTCCTCTATGAACCTAATCACATTGAAGTCCCCCCCATACACCAAGGCCCTTCCCATAAGCCCTTTACATCACCCAACTCCTCCCACATTTGCTTTCTCTCTCTGTAGTCAGTTGGTCCATAAACATTCGTTAACACCCACTCAAACCCATCCTCTATCTGCTTGAATTTCAAAGATATTGAGTATTTACCAACCAGTTCCTCCAAACCTTCAAGAACATCCGTCTTCCACATTGTTACTATCCCTCTTGAGGCTCCCCAAGATGGGGCAGCCGCGCAATTGATCCCCCTGGCTCTCCAAATACTCTTTGCCCATCTGCTATCGAAATCCATTCTTTTGGACTCCTGAATTAGCACTACATCCAAGTCAAACCTCTTGAGCACCTCTTTAATAGTAGTTCTTTTCCTTGCACTTCCTAAACCCCTCGCGTTCCAGCTTAAAATCCTCATATCCACCCTTTCCTAGCCCCTCCCCCTCTACACCACCCCTTTACTTCCCCCCTTTCCACCTCTCGCTCTTTGCACCAAACTGCTTGTCTCCTTTAATATCTCTTTTTAACCTCTCCACTTAATTTCCTCTTCTTAGTTTTGCACTCCTTTTTCTTCTGTAACATAACTTTCAGCTCATTCAAGCTCTTCATTTTACATCCTAGTCTTCCCACAAAGTCTATTATAGAGTCCTCTCCACTAGAGACCTTCCCCACTATACCCTTTCCTCTTCCTGCCCCCTCACCTTTTGAACCCTCAATCCCCTCTCATCGGAGTCATTCCCTATTGTTCCATTTATCTCCTTTCTCTATAATACATTTTGTTCAACTTCACAAAATATTCTTTCAATGATCTCCCACACCTTGTTTCTATTCCTTTCTTCCACCATCACCCCACTACCCTTCGCCTTCCCCTCCCTCCACTTACACCAACATTCATCCAAGTTGGCTTCACTTCCTTGGGTTGTTGAGCTACGAATGGGAATGGAATCTGGAACACAAGACACAAAGTACTCATCAGTAGCAAAAACTGAATTCACTTGGTTACCTGGGTTTTCACGAGAAGTGAAAGGTGGATTCTAGCTATTGTAGTCAGATGTCCATCCCTGTTTCAAGACTTGGTTTTTGTCTGTCTCCTTGGATTGGTGAGAATACATTTCTGCCTCTCAATCAACACAATGGTCGTTTCTCTCACCCTACCGCTTACCCCTTTCTGGTGTGTTTCCGCACAACCTCAAATTTTCCTAGTTTACTTCCCTATCAGTGCCTTGCACAGGTTGGAGTTTTATTTCCTTCTCGCAGTGCATCCTTTTGACCCTCTAGAATGGACCTCTGTTTCCCCTCCAACCCTCCTTGAAATAACCCTTCAAGGTTTAAAGTACCTGTCTCTACCTCCACGCTTGGCCTCCTTCATCCACACTTCCTATACTGGCAGGTTCATCTGAACTATCAGCATAGTCTTCGTCCTCCACGTTACAATCCACCCAACCAGCATATGCTTCCCCCCTCTCTTCTAATATCTCCTTTGCATACCTGGGATTCGGGCGCTTTGAGGGGTGAAGATCTTCGAAAGCACCTACCAGGTTTTGGTGAGAGACCCACTATAGAGAGTTCTCTCAAGCTGGTTTTCGCCCCTACATCTCCTTATTTTCATTACCCTTTGATTTAGACGATGATAAACGGGAAGCTCCGTCTATTCATCTTAGGCTTAGCCCGATCCACGTGACCACTTAAGTTGTCACGTGGATCTTTGTTTCTGTTGCTCAAGTTTTGGTTAAACCGCCTACAAACCCAGCCAGTTCGGACAAAACAGCTCGGGTAGAAAGACCAAGGCCACCATGTTTCCTTGCCATGTCAGCAATGAGAGAGTGCATAAGATAAACCCATGAGAAACGAGCGTAGTCATCAATAAATAGCAAAAAATATTTGTATCCCCCCATAGTAATGATGTGATATGGTCCCTAAACATTAGTATGCACAATTTCAAAAGGAACACTACTTTTATTGCTCAAAAAATAAGTTGTTCTACAATGCTTTGCAAGTTCACAACTTTCACGTTTTAAACTAGACATTTGGACCGACTCAAACAAATTGGGAAATAAACTCTTCAAAGATCTAAATGACAAATGACCGAATCAATTATGCCAAAGCATAACCTGATTCACAGACTGAGAAACTAATGATCTCCCCACTTCTTTATCTTTCCCATGTGAGTGCCCCTCCAAGTAAGTAAATTTCATTCATCACACAGCCAATCCCAATCACCTTCCTTGTCTCCAAATCTTGAAAAACACACCGATTAGGAAAGAAAGTCATTGAACAATTTTGGTTTTTAGTAATGCTACTAACTAAAAGCAGGTTAGTACCAAGTTTAAGAACATGCAAAATTGAGGACAAGGATATGGCAATAGACAACCTAATGTATTCGTTGCCAAAGATGGGAGCAAGGGAGCCATCAACAATAGACACTTTGTCTCTGCTAGAGGATAAGCAATAAGTAGTAAATAATGAGGATAAGCCAATCATATGGTCAGAAGCACCCGAATCTATAACCCAACAAGGTTCATTGTTAACTGGGGCTGAAGCATGATATGCTAAAGCTCTTGTACCTGAATGAGCAAATGTTGAAGTGGGAGTAGTTGATGTTGTAGCAGGTAGCTATGATGAGAGTGCTGAAGTGCCAACTTCACTTTCCAACTAAGTCAGAGAAACTCAAACAATAGCTAAAGTGTCTAGAGATGTGGCTCTTGTGCTTGAGGATGATACACCATTAGTAATAATTGCCACATTGGCATTCCCCTTTTTGTTTCTAAGCTTTGTTGGAATTAGATGTGGATACAACTTCCAACAAGTGTCCCTTGTGTGCTTCAGTTTCTTGCAATGATCACAAATTACTTCCCTCTTGTCTTCTTTCTTCATATCCCTTTCCTTGCCACCCCCAAACTTTGGTTTCACTACTGCTAGGGTTGATTCCATAAACTGATATTGTAGCATAACATTTCTCTTACTTTCTTCACTATGTATTAAGGAATAGGCCTGAAACAAGATCACACTCTCCCTGGTGAGAAGTTGTTGCCTCATAATATCATATTTTGGATTCAGACCAGCTAGGAGTTCAAAAACTCTATTAGTTTCAACCTATTTTTTGTATGTCTGTGCATCCTTTTGACTTTCCCACTCAATTGTCTCTAGGTGATCAATTTCATGCCACAAAGACTTCAAAGTAAGAAAAGTAAACTGAAACTGGTTTCTCTCCCTGCTTAAGATTATTAACTTCACACTTAAGTTCATAGGCCCTAGCAACATTAAGTGGCTAGGAGTAGGTTTCTCTCATGATGTCCCAAATTTCCTTAGCAGTTTTGGCTCACGAGTAATTTCGGCTGATATGAGGCTGCATGGAATTGCATAGCCAAGTCATGACCAAATAGTTCTCCTAAACCCATTTGGCATATAACGGGTCTTCCTTGGTTGGTTTCTTTACATCCCCCATCACATAGCTTAATTTCCCTCTTCCCCAATAGCCATCATAGCAAACTGAGCCCATTCCAAGTAATTTGATCCATCAAATTTGACAGTAGTAATCTAAAAAGTATTTTCAGTCATGTTTCCAGCCCCCGACACACCTTCCCCTTGGGTCTTTAACTCAGTTTTTGTCATTTCTATGCTGAAATTTATCAAAAGAACTCCGTTTTATTCTGAAGTAGAGGTAATTATCACCCAGAAATTGCTAACAGCCCACTTAGAATGCTGAAAAAAGGTCTAGCAAACACCCAGATATGTTGAAACAGATCTAATAATTTCTCAAAAATTTGAATGCTAAAACAGACCTAACTGTTACCCAGAAACCAATAACAGTCAGAATGCTAGGGTTTAACCAACTAGAACTGATCATATGTTTGAAAAAAATCTAAAAAAAAGTTTAGAGAAATTAAGAGAAAAACCAGCCGCTCCTTCCCTCTGATTCTTCCTGATCACTAGACACTTTCCAAGGCTCCACAACCTCTTGAAAAGCTGCTGCACTCAACCAATGATCTCCAAGAACCAGCTGATGGACTATTCTTGCTAAAACTTCCAACCCTAGGAAGTTCTCATGCAGTCGGCCTGATTAGACTCACATGAGTAACCCTAGGTTGGCTCTGATACCAACTTGTGTTGTAGCGACCAAGGTTCAAAAAATCGACACGTATCGGCTCGTATCGTCCGATACGTGTCGTATCGGGAGCACCCCGATATGCCCCTACAGAGGGTGTATCGGGGTTCTGACTAGTTCAGGGGGTGGAGGAACCTTAAACCGCCCCCCTGAACCAGTTTTGAAAAAAATTAAAAAAAAAAGTGAAGGAAAGTACCGATACGCCCCTACCATTGTCGGGCGTATCGGTATTTAGAACCTTGGTAGAGACTAATCAATCCTACTCTAGATGAGAACTCAACAAGAGAAAGTTTAGAAAATAAAAGAGAGAGAGAGAGAGAAGAAGAAGAAGAAGAAGAAGAAGAAGAGAAATCATAGAGAGGAGATTTCAGAAAGAGTGTGGGTCAAATAATGATTACCGCCCCACTCAGTTATTTATATTAATGACTTAAAACATAGTAAACTTACAATGTTGCCCCTACTTTTAACACTAATAAACAGCAACTAAAAATAACTGAAATAACTAACTTACTAACACTACTAACATGCTAACAGCAACATAAAGTAACATGGTAACTAACTCTACACATTTCACAAACATCAACAGTTTCCAAATGGTTTCATTCTCCAGTTCCAAATTGTTTATATCTTAATTTTCAGTTTCACACTCTAGTAATTAGAGGAGTTTTAGTAAACGAGCTTCTGTGACTTTTTGATACCTCACCCAATAGACATAGTGGAGCTGTGAAAAGACACTACAAGACAAAATTAGGCACCTTTTCTGCAGGGAAAGATATCCAAGAGTTGCATAAACTCCTTATTTGCTAGCATTTCTCTAGTAATTATTATATATTTTTATCATCAATTAAGTAAAAATTTATGAAGAAAAATAAAAGATCAAACATGGAGATATTTAGGCTCAGAAGACCCAATATTAAGGATGGGTAAACTCAAAAACTAGTAGTACACATACACACTACTAAGATGGTCAGATAAGGATGTATAATACCACTATTGGTTTCTACGAATGCCGCCAGAGAAAGAAATGCCACACTTTCTAAATAATTAAGAGAACAAACATTCAAAGAAAAGTGATATTTCTTCTTAACTTCTTCAAAAGAGATGAACTTTCACTAAGAAAGTTAGAAATTTCTTCAAAAGTAAATTACTTCCATGTTCCAACCCTTATCACTTTCATCTTCTTAAATTATACCCTAGACTTGTTACCTACTTAGAGACTACTTCATGTCCAAGTATCTCCTTACAACCAAATAAAAAAGAAAAGTAACACACTTGAATATGACTAGGAGTCTAGGACAGAACTATACTCAAACAAACTCTCACAAAAGGTAAAATACCTAAACTCTTATTATATTACTTAACGAAGGAGTAAGGACAAACTAAAAAACCTAAAATCACTAAAGCCCAACTAGTCTACTTGAAACTCAAGTTAATAGCTTCATTTTTTTTAATATAGACATCTCATCTAACATTCTGATACCACACCATTATAATCAAGGTTTTAAAATACCAATACGATATCGTATTGGTATCTGGTTGCACCAATATGGGATACACTACAACTTAGTGCGTATCCACTAAGTAGTGCATATCAAACCGATACAGGTGCACATTGGCCCCAATCACATTGTATCAGCCAATACGAACCCATACAGGTGCAAATACCAACTGATACACACAGAAACAATGGATTGCATCTCTATTAAAAAAATGTAGTTGGTGTGATTTGAACCTCAGCCACCCAATGCCCAAGCCTTAAATGCATCCTCAAAACCACTAAGCCACCTTTCATCTTATGACAATAAATGAAATAAAATAACTTTTATTAACTTTAATGTTCACATGTAATCCAGACAAATAAAATATGTTTCAACAACTCCAATTAAAGATTAAAAAGAATAATATTAACAATCAAATATTTATTTTAGTACTTAAGATTTATAAACTAATTGAATAAACAATCTATCAAATCCACATTCATATCCAAAAATGATTTTTAATCTCATGAAATTTATTCACACAAAAATATTAATAATAAAATAATTATTTTAGTACTTAAAATGTATAAATCTGCACATGATATGTATCTTAAAATTATAAAATAAAATAATTTTTTATTTTAGAAAATATATATACAAATAAAAATATTAATAATGGAATAATTATTTTGCTATTTTAGCAATTAAAATTTATGAATTTACATATGATATATTTTAAGTTAAAAGTATATTTTTATAAATTATTAATTGATATTTTAATTTACATTTTATAATAACATATTTATTGTTTACACAAATAAAAATATTGTTTGCCAAACATTCGAGAATTTTTTTAGCTGACTTTTTTGTTAATATTAAAAATTAAAAATAGAAACTAGAAAATAATTGATATAATATTAAATATAATAGTCGCATATGTTTTGTGCCTTGGGCCTTAACAGAGAATAAAATAATAATGCTATTGTGCATATATTAATTTTTAAAAAATCCATATAATGTGTCTTGGACTCTTGATTAATATCAATAAAATCTTATGATATATATGCATTCCACTATATTAATTGTAATGTACTTCTTCATATATATATACCATTAAAATATACATTTCTTATGTATTTTAACATTGTTTGTGGCTCTTTTGACATTAATGTATATTAGTGTATTCATATGCTTTGTATGCATTTCATTAGTGTATCCAAGCATTTCCATATCTTTTGTCCGTATCCATGCGTTCCCAAAGTGTATCCATATTTGAGTTGTCTAATACGACACCCAACATTGATAATTTGATCCTTGATTATAATTTAGCTTTTCAATCTAAACATCATTGCAAAACTTGTCAAATTTAATTAAACATTTAACATGGACAAACTTTTCATAGTGTAATTAGTTGAGATACACCATTTACATATTTTGAATTCATGCTGTCAAATATACTCCGAAAAGTGTCCATTCAGTACCAAATGCCATACAGGTACACTAACCATGTAATTATACTTGGAACTTTGGGTATCATAGATAAACTATGTAACAAAAGTAAGGGCCAAATGAGCACTTAATAAACAATGGAGAGAGCGAGAGTGAGAGCGAGAGCTCTGATCCCTGTCCCTGAGCCTATAAAACATTAAACCCTATTTAGTTCCTCATTTCTTCTTAATTATACTACACTACTATAAGACCACACCTCCCTCTTAACTGAGCCTTTGTGATAAATCTTTCAGCCTTTAATCCCTTCAACTATAGCCCAATTAACCAAACCTTACAACTACCACTTATTTTAGCTCTCCTTACATCATTGCACACCCCTGAGATATGAACATTCATGCAAACACACACACACACACACAAAGAAAAAGGAAAAAAGTAAGTATCCTAATCTTATTGTCAGTCTTCTTTCCCATTAGTTACTTCCCAATTATCAAAAAATTGTTGTTCTTACTCTCATATACCCCTAATCCCCTAATCCTAAAAGGTTAAAACCAAAACCAAGCAACCCTTTTTCTTTCTTATTGAAACTCTAAAATTCTGTATATAATTTGTGATCAACTAGGGTGAGCATCCTCTAAATAAAGCAAAACCCTATACAATCTACTTTATTGTAAGCTCCTCTCCAAAATAAAATAAATAAGTAAAACAAAACCATAAAAGTGCCCAACTCATGGTACCACTTATCATATCCCATATGGATCATAGATTCAAAAATTATTCAAACATACAAGTCATTGGGGAGTCTTCAAATGAGCATTTGCAAATGATCAGTAAACTAATCCCTAACGTGGCATAAAACATGAATGCAATCTTATCTTTTTTAACATGGAAGCATATTTTATACTAATATGTCAACAGATTGATTTTTCCTATGTGCTCCCCTTCAAATTGCAGTTATATATCTTGCACCTTAACAGTTGATCAATATGGATCTTTCATTGCATGTCCACCCGTGAATTTACTTGAGAGGTCTCCAAACCTAGCATCTATAGAATTACACCCACCTCATTCCATGCAATGAAGCAAAGTAGTCAACTGTAACTGTGCAAAAACTGGAGTACAACTCACCAGATTCTGGACTTACAGTGTCCTCAGTGGGGCAGATAATTCAATCTAGATCACCCTTCTATGAGGGTTTTAGTTAAGATGATAGAAGTCAATAAAAGTGCAATTCCAAGTCTCTAATTTGTCAGTGTAAAATTTTAGATCAGGATTGGATGATCACCACCCATTCCAAACATAACCAAGGAACTTATTCTCTTGATTAACCAACAGAAAGCACAAAATTTAAGCTAGAAGACCCAAACTACTACTGCTACCATATATCTATCTATTATAACTTCATCCCGTCCTCTTAATTTTAGATCCAGATTGGATGATCACCACCCATTCCAAACATAACCAAGTAACTTTCATTAAGAAAAATTAAATACAGAAAGAGGGAGATAAAATCTCTTAACTCCCCCACCCACAGACAAACAGAAGAACAAAAGAAACCATGATTACAAGTAAGCCCAAAACATAGAGTCCCTAGTCACCCCTTGTTTGGCTAACCCATAAGCAAAAGAGTTGGCACTTCTTTTTACCCAAGTCAATTGCACCTCAACATCCTTCTTTTTACCCGTCTTTTGAACTAACAAGAACGAGGTCACTTGCTAACAACTCTAGTAGCAACTACAGCCTATAGGATGAGACAAATATCATGGATAAAAAGTGTTTGTGGCAGCATGTACGATGGTTGTGATATAGGACCAGCTCAGTTCTACTCCTCATAGAATGTTGATTGGTCTTCTTTGATCAGAATTTTATGGTTGTTGATGGCTGTAAAGGAATCTTGAAGGAATAAGAGAGAAAATAGGGATAGAAAGAAAGAGAAAATACCTGGAATCACTCACAATAGTTAGCACAAGCTGAAGAAAACTCATAAACTTCATTGCTCTTTGTGTAAAACGATCATACATATTTATAGACTCTAAACTCACAATAATCCTAGGAGTCAAACCATTAGACTCATAATAGTCCTAGGAGTCAAACTGTTAGACTCAATAATCATAGTAGGACTCAAACTAAGCTGTCATATCCTATTTCAATTCAATGAAGACTCAATAACTCCAATCCTACTTATGCAATGACTCTGAAATTTTAAACATAAACAAACTATAAATAAACAATCAAACCCCATTATTGGACCCCACAGGAAATTGCAAAATGACAAAAATACCCCTACTATCCAAAAATACAGAAATACATAAAATTTCATAAAATTCCAATTTTGACTCTTCAGCTCCTGTATCAGGTTGGCACACAGTTGAAGCCCCATAACAATGCCATGATTTCCATTCCTCGTGTTATTTGTCACAACTTATAAAGCTCTCCTCATAACCTAACACTTATGGAGTTCAAATCTGTGCCCCACCACCTCTCGCCCCACAAACGCCCCACAAACCGAGTGTCCGCCACCTGTCCATTTGCATGTGGTCAGCATTCCCACGTGTGGGGCTAACGGGACGGCCATTAGCCCCAAAACTAGCCCCGTTAGCCCCAAAACTAGCCCAAAACCATCATTTCGACATTCCCACCCCTTCAACCAATCCATCGTACTTGAACTGGTCATCCCCTGATCCTCATTCTTCTCCCCTCCACCCGAGCTCTCCTTTTCCAGCACCGGCTACTGCTCAGGTGAGTTCACCTTGACCAGGTATTCTCCAACACTCATATTTTGTTTTGCTATTTAGAAAAGGTGGAATTATCAAAGGCAGGAACAGTTTTTTTTCATCAAAAAGCTGTTGATGATGAAAAAGAAGAAGACTATGGGAGTGACTGGGATGATAAACAAACCTCTGAAATGTTTCCATGCCAAGAAGAGGAAGGGAATATTGATCTCAAGGCTGAGAAGCTTATAGCTAACTTCTATGAACAAATTAAGTTGCAGAGACAGATTTCATATCTACAATACAATGAGATGCTAACAAGAGGCACAAGTTAATGAAAAAGAATACTGATGATAGTGATATATAGATACACAAGTGTCTATAAGTTCCCTGTATTTTTTCAGATTTTGCTGCCTTCTTTTGTTCTTTTTCCATATAAGAGTTCTTGCGGCGTTGTTGTAAATACAGTGTAGAGGCTCAGCTTTCAAGTATCAACCAGCCGGAACTGAGTGTTTACAGTGCCAGAATAAGTGTTGTATTCACAATATGAATGGATTGACAGAAAAGAATCACAGAATCGCTGTCTGTTCGTGAGATGTTAAAGGTCAATATATAATATATGCTTTGTGATTGTTGATTTTGAGGTACAGAGCTTATGGACATGACATACCAAATGCCTGAAAGCGACTCCGGATCAGATCCAAGTTAGTTTCATACAACCATCCCACAACCAGATCAACTTAACCAACCAGGAGATCTTCCTGTTGTAAACCCACTTTGGATCTCAGACCTCTCACCCTTCAACTTCAATTCATCATATTCATCGGTTCCTTGCACTTCAAACCCACTATAGTATCGGCCCACACAGATACAAGCCATTTGTTATTTGCAAGGTTTAAGTGCTTCAAGCACCTGAACGGCTGAACCTGAACGACAAGGGTATCTGAAATGAGAAAACAAAATATCAGAGAACAGAGGTAATACCTGGGCAAGGTGAACTCACCGGAGTGGTCGCTGGTGCCGGAGAAGGAGAGCTCGGGTGGAGGGGAGAAGAACGGGGTCAGGGGACGGCCAGTTCAAGCACAAGGGATCAGTTGAGGGGTCAGGGCTAGTTTTGGGGCTAACGGCCATCCCATTAGCCCCGCACGCGAAAATGCTGACCGCGTGCGAATGGACAGGTGGCGGACGCTCGGTGTGTGGGGCGTTTGTGAGGCGCGAGGTGGTGGGCGCAGATTTGTGTGTTCAGACATAACAGTTTTCTCACCCTTTAAAAAGTATGGTAGGTAGGTCATGTTAAGACACACAGATGTTAAGACGCACAGATTGGAATTTGTTCAATTCCATTGCTTCCTTTATTATTCTACAAGTTTGATTTTGATGCTTTGCAATATAGCTTATGACTATCCTTTTGTTTGACATTTTGTTTTTAGTGTACATCAAAAAAGGCCCTCAGAGAACCGAAGATGACTATGTGCCCACACACATCTATAAAGACGAGCAGAAGGATCTACTTAATTCAGCAGGCATTGTTTTTTTTTCCTGTAAATAATTCAGCATATATTGAATGGCACAGGATTCCATTTTGGTTTAGGTTTCAATTTACTAACCATGTACTGAGAGAAGAGAACTAAGGGCATACCATTTAATGAGCCATCCAAACAGGAAATGCTGCATGACGGGGACCTTCTCAAGCACCTCCGCCTTATACATCTTAAGCATACCGCTGTTCACCTTGTTCCACGTGGGTACGCCGCTGATATCATCCAGCAACGGCGAGTGCTCAGCGAAAAGCCCTTTCTTAACCTTCTTTACAAAGGATATGCACGAAAGGTAGAGATACTCGTTCGAAAAATTATCTAGTATATCCTGGTTATGAATGGACTTGGGCTTCATATACTTGTGGTCGATCAACTGAGATGAGCCGAAGATAAACGGCAAGAAATGGTAGTCGTCGAGACCCCAGACGCCGTGTGAACCCGCCGGTTCGAGACAGTAAACCGTCTGCAACTTCCTCATCAACTCGAGATACTTCACGAATATCCGAGAAACAACAGCCTGGTAATCCTCTTCCTTGAGAAGCCCCAGCCTAGCCAAGCAATAGAGCCAAGCAGCGAAGTTGGTCTCGTGGCCCGTACCGTAGTCAATGCGGGTCGAATTACCGAAACTATCGGTGAAGTAGGGAACAATCTCGAGGGTGGCAGATCGGAGATCGTTGGGGATGAACTGAAGCATCAAGGATTCAGCATTTTCCGTCATACGTCCGTGCCAAACCCTATAAGAGTAGTTACCATATCGGGAGGACTGCTGGACCGGGGGAATCTCGTCCACCCAACGGAGGAGGGTTTCGAGGAGGGAGACGATGGAATTTACAGTTGGAGATTGGTGGCAATGATCGGAAATTTTGTGGCCGCGGATGGACTCACTAAGGGCAACGATGAAGCCCAGGAAGTTCTTGCTGGAATCAGACTCGTGGAAGCGGTGAATGTCATCCGGGTGGGTTATCTTCTTGGTTGGAACTTGGAAGAGGTAAGGAGGAGAGAGGGAGAGGACTTTTTGAGATTGAGGGACGGGAGAGAGGATGATGGCTTTTTGGGAGTAGTTTGGAGGGAGGTTGATGGCGGGAGAGCGGACGGGGCGGTAGCTGGGAGGTGGGGAGACGTCGGACCATTTCGGCGGTGGAGCTAAGGCGGTGGGGCCACCGCAGTTGCAGCAGGTGGTGTTGGAGTGCGGTGAGAACTGAGCTTGGATGGGGATTGGAGTAGGGGTGGTGGTGGCGGTAGCTGATGGTAGGGTGTCCTGTGCCTGCGCCGGCATCTGTAATTGCTGCGATTCCATTTTCCTGTTACCAACAGTCAACAGCGAGAGTGGAATTTGCTTTTGTCCCGCACCGCAACCTGCAGCCTTCCCTCTCGGGCTCAATTTCAGCTTGGGCATTGAAGAAAGGGTAAATTTCTGAAACCGCCCCTATACTTTCTGACAGATTCGGTTCACTACCTATTTTTTCTGAATTTCTTTTGAACCTTTTGCATTTTATACCCCTTCGTTATATAGAATCGACAAAATTACTGGAATTTCCAACTTTGTCCGTTTGACTGATAAATTGACTTATAAATTTTCCCTTTCCTATGTTATTTTTGTCTATATAGTTTGTCAATATAAATATAAATATATATATATATAGATATATATATTATGGATTTTATGTATTTTTTATAATTTTTTATTTTTTTTGTTGAAATATGTAAAATGTTAGAAGGTATGAATAGTTTCTATTCGCTTGTATAAGAACATATGTGCTATAAATGGCTTTAAGAACATATGATGAAATCAAGAAACAAGAACGCTTGTAGAGCTGTCTCGTACAACTATCTTCTTCTTATACTCACCCTCAATCTCAAGTTGGAGCTGGGGAAGAAACTAAGGGCCTGTTCGTTTGCTCTGAAATCTGACATCTAAAAGTGTAATAATTATATTAAGAGGTATACTGTTATCAGTGAACTTTTCTTTCCTTTGAACTCTAAATGTAGATAATGTTGTTTTGAATTTTGAAAAATGTCAAATGTCCAATTTAACACCATATAAGAGAATTTTTATTTATCTATATAATTCAATAAATAAACAATATTAAAAAATATTATAATAAATATTACATAATATTAATTATTAATAGTAATTAATTAATAATAAATTAATGACTATTCATTAATTAATAATTAATAATTAATTATTTTTGTGATTAATTAACTATTATATAATTGATTAGTTAATTAATAATAGGCAATAATAATTAATTATTACTTAATTAAGAATTACTATTATTAATTAATTAATGAAATATTATTAATAATTAATACTTAATTTTAATAATTAATAATAATTCATAATCAATTAATAATTAATTCATTAATTAATAATTAATAATTAATAATTTTTATGATTGATTCATGCATATTATTAATAATTCATTAACTATTATTAATAATAATTGATTAATTAATTAATAATAGTAATTATTATTATTATGATTAATGAATAACTATTATTAATAATTAATTAACTACTAGTAATAATGATTGATTGATTGAATAATTATTACTTAATTATGAATTATTATTATTATTATTATTATTATTATTATTATTAATTAGTAATTAATAATTAATGAAATTGTATGATGATAATTAATATTGTAATTAATTTTTTTCTATTAAAATATTACTATGAATATTATAATATTAATCATTAATTTACAATGTTCGTAATATTATAATATTAGTATTATGAATATTATATTAATAGTATATCAATAATAATAATTTATTATTACTATTCATAATTTATAATACTATTTAATATAAATAATTCTTGGTTTCATTATAATATTATAATTGGTAAATAATATTCTAAATAATTAATATAAGTAATTATTAATAGCACTATAAGACGATAATGAATAATATAGTTAATGAACTATTATTATAATAGTATAATATGAATATTATAGCATATTATAATATTACATTATAATAATATTATGGGAAAATAAAAGATTGGTGGTGGGTCCCATGGGTCTTCATATGAGATGTTATAAGTTAATTGAGCATTAGAAGAGCAATATGGGTAAAATCCATTAAAATAATGACGTGATTCATTTGTACTTGAGCTATCATTAGGCTTCAGTGTTAAGAGCCACCAAACACCTCTTTAGTGCTGAAAGTGATTTGAAACCACTTCAGCGTTAAGAGATCAGAGGCACCGAATAGGGCCCAAGTCCAACTTGGATATGAATGTGTAAAATTGGTCTCGACTGAGAGCTTTGGTGAATAAGTGAGCTGGTTGAGTAAAGGTAGAGATGTGTTGTGTAGAAATAGTTTCAACTTGAAGGTATTCACGCACAAAATGACAGTCGACGTGCACTCATGAAAGACTAGATTGGCTAGCAATATGTAGAATAGCTTTGTTGTTGCAAAAGATAAGCATTGGTTTAGTATGATAGAGGCCAAGATCAGTGAATAGTTGTTTTAACTAGAGTAGTTCACTAGTTACAACTAAGGTTACAACTTGGGTCGGGTTGACCCGAATCCAACCCGAAGATGCTTGCGTTAGGGTTAGGGTTGAAATTTATGAACCCGACTTTACTTTGGGTTGGGTTAGGGTTAACCCCTCCAGCAACCCAACCCAACCCAAACCTGACTCTGTAGTACACATCATGTATAAATATATTATATATATGATATATCATATATTAATTTGTTTATATGCATGATAATTGTATAGCCCCCACTACTACTATCATTTATTTCTTTTAAGATAATCACTTCACTTAATCCTAATTAGAAATACTAAAACCTTAATAACATATTTTATTCTATATTCCTCTCTATTGTTTTACCACCCATATCTTGCTGCCCATAAAAGATCTATTATAAGTCATAACTCATAATAAACTATAGTCATTTCATACACTTTTTTTTCTGAATTTTGTACTTAAGGTTGTGTTTGGTTGCAATGCAAATGCAAATATGTACACTACATATCTACCCATTTTTTGGTTCATGAATGCAAACACGGTTTACATTTTAAACTATTTTTGCATTCATCTTGTTTGTTTGAAATCGGTGCAAAAGTGTGGACCCATCATTAAATGCTCCAACTATCTTATGCTCCAATGCATTAACTTTGGTCAAAAAGTTAATTATCAAAAGAACACAAAATTGTATCCAAAAAATAGGTACAATAATGCTCTCTTCTCATAGTACAAGTGTTAGAAAATACAGTTTTGCTCTGATAATCATTACTTTTTTACATTTCAAACAAACGCTCGCAAATGCAAACTGAGGTACATAAATACCCCGGTTCGGCGTTTGTATTGCAAACAAACGGAGCCTAAAGAACTAATGGTAGGTCAACAGCCATTGACCTATTGTGGGCCATCTTGTAAGTGGAACAACCAGTTCAATCAGAGTCACAAAACCTCTAATCATGAGGTCATTAGTGGGTGACAACAACAATCCATGGTGTAAGGTGCCCTTAAGATAACAAAGTATGTGCATATCAACATCCATATGGGCCTGAGTTGGCTTATTCATGAATTGACTTAACGTATGCACAATACAATGAATGTTTGGGCGTGTGATAGTTAAATTGATGAATCTTCCAACAAGTCGTTAATAGGAATCTGGATGTGCAAGTGTAAGTCAACTGTCTATTTCCAAGTGTTGTTGTTGAGTCATTGGATGTGGACTGGGTCTACAACCTATCATTCTAGCATCTTTAAGGATGTCAAAAATGTACTTGTGTTGATGCATGAATATGCCAGAATCTAACCTTGTGAACTCGATTCCAAGAAAATAATGTAGAGATCCTAGGTCTTTTATGTTGAAACATTTGCTAAGGTAAGCTTTCAGACTAGCAATGACTTGGATCATCACCAACAGTGAGAAGGTTGTTGACATATACAAGGATAGCAAGAAAACTATTAGACCTTGTTGAAGTGAAGAGTGTAGAGTCTATTGTTGATTGCCAAAAACCATTGTTTCTCAGTGCTTGGGCTAATTTCTCAAACCAATTGTGCGAGGCCTATTTCAGACCGTATAAGGACTTTTGTAGATGGCAACCCTATTATCACCAACTGGTAGGAGGCCTAGTGGTGGAAGCATATAAACTTCTTCATGTAAATCACTATGAAATAAGGTGTCATTGATGTCAATTTGTTGAACATCCCATTGTCAAATCGCAGCTATAGAGAGTAAGCACCATACAGTTGTGAGTTTGGTAACTAGGGCAAATGTTTCATTATAGTCAATACCTTCTTCTTGTGTGTAGCCTTTGGCTACTAACTAGGCTTTGTATTTGTTTATTGTTCCATCATGCTTCAACTTTAACTTAAATATCCATTTATAGCAAATGGGTTCTTTGTCAGCGGGTATAGGAGTCAAACCCAAGTGTTGTTGCGCTCAAGGGCAGAGAGATCTTCTTTCATGGCTTTTTGCCAATGTGGATGAACAACATTAGCATAATTCTTTGATTCAGCATGATCCAAGAGTGTAGAAGACAAAGTTGATCCTGGGTTTAAGATGGGTCGGGAAGTTTTAATGGTGGGGCATATGAAGTCACTTAAATGGGATAAAGGTTTAACTTCACACCTAGATCGAGTAGTCAGTGGATTGGTGGGTTCATTTGTGTTTGCTATGGGTTCGGTCATAGTATGACTTATGCCCGGTGCAGTCACAAAGTCATGGGCCGAAGAAGATGCAATTGGGTTTGTAGTAGTAACATGTTCACTGTCCATGATTGGTAAAGGGATAACTGGTGAATGATTAGGTGTTGTAGGGACCAAGAAGTTGAAAGGGAACTGGTCTTCACAGAATATCACATCTCGGAAGATGAATATGGATTTTGTCTTCAGGTTGTAAAGGTGATATCCCTTTTGCCCATGGGAATATCCAATAAATATACAACGAACTGAGTGACGAGCCATTTTGTCATGGACTTTGCCAAGAACTTTGGCATAAGCTAGACATTCAAACACTTTTAAATGAGAATAAGTGGGTGGCTTACCATAGAGTCATTCATATGGAGAAAGACCTTGAAGTATTGGAATTGGTAAATGGTTGATTAGGTATGTTGTTGGTAGAACACATTTTCCTCATAATTTTATTGGAAGGCCTACTTGAAATCTTAGGGCTCGAGCCATTTCCAAGAGATGTCTATGTTTGTGCTTTACTACCCCAGTCTATTAGGGGGTGGCCACACAGGACGCTTGGTGATTAATTCCACGAGCATTATAGAAGATAGAAGAGGTTTAATTGGAAATTCTAGGCCATTATCAAATCTAATAGTCTGTACATGCACATTGAAATGTGTTGCTATCCAGTTATAAAGCCGAATAAAATATTTTGTTGTTGTAGAGTTCTGTTTCATGAGAAAAACCCACATACAACATGTATAATCATCCACCACTATAAGAAAATATCGAGCACCTGCGTTTAAGTTTGATAAGGATCCCATATGTAACAATGTAGTAAGTAAAAGGCAATAGAAGCAATGGTATTATTATCAAGAAAAGAGAGTCAAGCAATTTGGCCTTATTACATGCATCACAATAAACACTAGGATTAGGTCTTATTACATTCAGGTTAGAAATGAGAAATGCAATCAAATGAAGCATGACCAAGATATAGATGCCATAGTTGTGAATCCGTAGTTACTGTATGTAGAGTAATTGAAGTTTGTATTGTAGTAAAGTAGTATAGGACGCCTCTTTGTTCACTCAAACAGATCACCCTCTTCGTTTGAAGGTCTTGAAGGACACAGAATGAAGGAAAGAAAATAACAACACAATTAAGTTGTTTGGTAATCTTACTAATGGATATAAGATTACAAGTAAAATTAAGCAGGCATAAGACATCATGTAATTCCATATCAGAGGTTAGTGAAATGGTGCCTTATGAAGATATTGGCAAGATATCACCATTCAATAACCAAACTGGCCTTGAGACAATTGTTCTGCTAGTAGACTGAGTCATAATGGAATTAACCGTAGACATGTGGTCCAAGGTATAAAATTTTGATATGATACACCCGATATGATACGGGGCATATCATATCATATCTTTAAAGGTCTGATACAAGATATGGTGGTAAATTAGTGGTATCATCTTTTTTCCACCGTATCAGACCCGTATTGGGGCATATTGGGGGGTGTATTGAACGTATCAATTGATATGCTATGAAAAAGATATAGCAAAAAACTGAAAAAAAAAATAAAGGGGAAAGCAAGCTTCTTTCCCTTGAAATAATCCTTCTTTCACCTCCAAATGACTCTAAAACTCAAAACCTCATACCTAGAGTGCTAAATATGCAAAAATTGCAAGAAACAAGTGCAAATTGTTAATTCTTTTTGAAGATTTTTCAAATTTTGAAAAATATGACAAAATAGGTAAGTTTTTTCAATTCTTTATAATATCTTGTGATTTTTTTCTTGAATGTTTAAATCTATATTGATCTACATTTCTTACATTCAAAATCACAATTTTTTGTGTTATGAGTAGATCTATGGAAATTTCATGAAGATATTTGGGGAAAATATAAATTAACAAAAATTTTGAAAATATAATTTTTCTCTACCTATAATGACTTAATATGTTTTACATCTATGGATTTATCTATCATATCCATAGAGAAATTGAACTTTCTTCTTTATTTTTTTGATTTTTTATATTTTTAGAATTAAAAATTAAATAATAATTAATTATATTTTATCATTTGATCACAATGATTGAATAATATTATAATTTTATGGATGATCTATCATATCTACAGAGTAATTGAAATTTATTCTTTAATAGTTATATTTTTATATTTTTAGAATTAAAAATAAATAATAATTAATTATATTATATCATTTGATCATAGTGATTGAATATATTATAATTCTATGGATGATCTATCATATCCATAAAGCAATTGAAATTTCTTTTTTAATAACTATTTTTTGAATATATTGTACGATGCTTATTTATTATTTATTTTTATTTTTTATAATTTTTTAAAATAAAAAATAATTATTAATTATATTTTCACTTAGAAGTTGTGTCAATGCATCTTTTATGGTTGGATAGGAGAGTTGGGTTTTTGCCATCCCATAAAACTTAAGAATTATAATTTATAACTTATAGTTAAGCATGGTTTTTTTAATGAAATTATAATTAACTACAATGTATTTCTTCATAAATCCATTAAAATATATTAAGTCAATGTTCACACTTTTTTCATAAATAGCAAATATGTATGTCTTCTGTAATAATTTTTTTTTTGTATTATCATGAAATTGTAAACTAAGAACATTTTCTTCCCTTCTTGAGACATAGTATTAAAGATGTGAGATTCATGGCTGAGACTTTTCTATCAAATCTGAAGCTCAAAGATGAAATCCACAAAAGCTAATAATGAAATATAGCCGAATGTATAATGGGAGCTTCATGGGTTTTGGCATTTTCTATCAAAACCTATTTGTATCTTGAAGAGCAGAATAAATAAACATCGAACTGGGTATGGGATGGATTGTTTAATGGTGAATTTTAATTGGGTAAATGTTCTCATATCATAATAATCCAAACTGTAGTGGAGGCTTGGAGCTAAATTCATATTAAGGAACTGTTTTCATGATGGTTCGGTTTGTTCATTTGCAAACTTGTTCAACAGATCCTGTTCAGTTTCAGCCCGTCCCTAACCCTAACGATGTCTATAGACTAAGGCCCAGTGTAAAGTAATAGCACTCTCATGAACTTCACTTGGGGGTTGGACTAGGCCACCAACATGTACCAGGGATGCAAGGTGCCAACCAGCTGGTTGATAAGGTCTTATGCTATTTCTAGCGAAGACTTGGGATTGAGTCCTACCTGCATCTAAGTTGGGGGGTTATGGGTTAGGGGATGGGTCATCCTTGGTTGTGTAGTCCTTCCAAAAAAAAAAAAGAAAAGAAAACATATATCATGAATAGACACAGAATTGGGATGTCCCCATGAATAATAAATACAAGTACAGGAGATGTTTGAGGAGTAGATCCAGTTAAAACAGACTAAGAGAATAAAAAATAATAACAGCAATGAATCAAAGAGAGACAAGCTCAAAGAATAATATGGCTAACCTGCGTTGATGGGGGGCGAATCAGCCCTATTTATAGTTACAAAGATTGAGTTGTAATAGGGTTACACAAGATGAGAATTCAAGAGATAGAGCTTATCTGGGTTAGTTGTGATTTATCCAAGATAGATCTTATCTTAGGATAGGATTAGGATTATCCTAGGTTGTTCAGGATAATTCTTATCTTGGGTAGGAGTAAGATTATCCTAGTTAGTTATATATAAGAGCCCATAGGATTTGGTTTTGCTAAATGGGCTTGGAGGTTACGTAGGTGTGCATGGGCCCATGGACGTCTACGTTATCATCCCCCCCACAAGTTGAATGGGGTAACGAGAAGCTTGTCCCAAAGAGAAGCAAAACGAGCTGTGGAAAGTGACTTAGTGAAGATGTCGATGATCTGTTTTGCTGTTGGAATATACCAAATTTGAAGTTGCTTCTTGGTGACAAGATCTCGCAGGAAATGGTAGTCAACCTCTACATGCTTTGTGCAAGCATGGAAAATAGGGTTGGCAGCCAAGTGGGTAGCACCCATATTATCGCACCATATAATAGGAGGAGGGGCTAGAAAACCAATGTCTTGTAGCGGAGACTAAATCCATAACAACTCTGTGACTGTGTTGGCAAGAGACTTGAATTCAGATTCGTTGCTGGAGCGGGCAATAATGGGTTGCTTCTTGGAGCTCCAAGAGATCAGGTTGGAGCTAAGGTAAATAGCATACCCTCCTGTAGATCGTCGATCATCTGGACAACTCGCCCAATCGACGTCTGTGTAAGTTGTTAACTATCGAGATGAGGACCCTCGAAAAATGAGACTGTGAGTGAGAGTACCCTTGAGATACTGAAGGATTCGTTTGATGGTTGCCCAATGCTCATCAATGGGAGAACGAAGGAACTGACAGACTTTGTTGACCGCAAAGGAGATATCTGGACGTGTGATGGTGACATACTGTAATGCTCCAACAATATTGCAATACTCCGTAGGATTAGGTAATGGATCACCTAAGTCTTTGGACAGACGACTAGAAGTAGACATGGGCGAACTTGCAGGTTTGGCCCCTTCGAAATTGGTCCTACGAAGTAAATCCAGGATGTAACGTTGTTGTGAGAGAACCAAACTGCCTGATTTGCGACTTATCTCAACTCCCAAAAAATAGTGTAAGGACCCTAAGTCCTTTAATGGAAAAACTGTAGAGAGTGATTTGAGAATGTCACTAATGGCAGTAGTAGAGTTTCTAGTCAAAATGATGTCATCCACATATACTAGCAAAAGGAGAGTGGATTTGTTGGAGGAGAAAATAAAGAGAGATGGATCAACAGTCGAGTTGCAAAATCCCATCTGTTTGAGGACAGAACTCAAACGTGAATACCAGGCTTGAGGTGCTTGTTTGAGGCCATAAAGAGCCTTTTTCAATTTGCAGACATAAGTGGGACATCCGAGATCAACAAAGCCCTTTGGTTGATGAACATAAATGCTTTCGTCCAAGATGCCATGAAGGAAGGCATTGTCAATATCTAATTGATGAACATGCTAGTTTTGCACAAGAGCAAGAGAGAGGATTGTCCGCACAATCACCGGTTTGACAACCGGACTGAAGGTATCAAAGTAATCAAGGCCAGGTACCTGGGTGAAACCCTGAGCTACCAACCTGGCTTTATAACGATCAATGGTTCCATCAGCCTTAAGTGCCAAGGGTCATTTTTAAGGAGGGCTTGATATTCTTTTTGCATGGCCTCTTGCCATTTTGGTGATTTGACAGCTTGATTAAAGTGTTTAGGTTCTTGTTCTTGGAGGAGAGAGAGAAGAGCAGAAGGGATTGGATACCTTGTCACAACTTGAGACCTGGGAAGGGTCCCGTTCATTAATCGGGTGCACATGGAGTGAGTGTGTACTGGTTGAGAAATAGGTGTTGTAGACTCTAGTAAGTCTTGAATGCTTCAATACCTCTGTGGTTGATCAGATGAAGATTGCTCCAATGGTCCTGAAACTGGAGAGGTGGTTGCTGAAGTAGAATTGAATTCAGGAGCATAAGGAGACTGAAAGGAAGGAGATACGACTAAAGTTGTAGATTGCAACAGTGCCGGTAATGAAATATAAGTTCCTGTAGGAACAGGAGTTGGGCTTGGTTCTGTTTCAGCAATTCCTGGAAATGAATCTTCATCAAATACAACATGGCAGGCGATGAAAAGATGCCCTAAAGGAGCATGGAGACATTGGTACCCTTTGTGAGAGGTACTGTATCTAATAAAAATACATGGAAGGGACCGAAGCTGAAACTTATTTTTGTTATTGGGCCGCAAAAAAGGATAGCAAGCACACCCAAAGCATCACAGTAGAGAATAATCAAGTGAAGTCTAAAAGAGTTTCTCACATACCATGCAATACCTCTGTTAGTTGTTGATTTATCAAGAAAACTGCATCAGCCCAAAAGGAGAAGGGGATCTTGAAGGTGGTCAGTAGAGACAAGGCAGATTCAACCACATGTCTGTGCTTCCGTTCTGCTAATCCTTTCTATTCGTGTGTATGAGGGCACACCAAACGATGTGTTATTCCTTGCGAGTCTAAGTACAGGAGAGAGAGCGATACTCTCCACCCCAATCTGATTGAAATACCTTGATTTTGGTATTGAACAAAACTTCTACATGTCTCTTAAATTTAATAAAAACATCACACACATCTGATTTTTGAGCAATAGGATACACAAGAAAATTTTGAAAAATCATTTAGAAATAAAACATAATATGAAAATCCATTATTCGACTTAACGGGAGTAGGTCCCTATACATCTGAAAAAATTAAATCTAATGGATGCTTAGACTAAGAACTAGAAGATTTCAAGGGCATTCTATGACTCTTGCCCATTTGACATGACTCACAAACAGACTCATTAACACTAGAACGAATAAATGGAAGACCAAACTTTGAAACAACTTGCCATACATTATGCATAGCTACATGACCAAGACGAAGATGCCAACCATGAAGATAGATGCGTTCTCCAAGAAGAGCTTTGGGAGAGATTGTGGCTGATGCAAGAAAGCTGTATAGGTTGTCTCTACTGCCTCTTCGAAGTAGGATTCTCCCCGTATAGTCCTTCACATAGCAACTATCACGGTGAAATTCAAAAAATAAATTATTATCTTTGGTAAATCGACTGACAGATAATAGATTCTTGCAAATGGAGGGAACATGACAAATATCTCTCAAAGAGAAAGCATGTTGATTGAAATTCATAGAAGAAGATCCTGTATGATGAATATTCAAACCTTGACCATTGTTGACCTTCACTTGATCTAGTTCAGTATACTCAGTGCAATTCTGCAGATTGTCTAGATCTGGAGTCATGATGAGTAGCTCCAGAGTTCGGATACCAGTTGGGATTAAAATTATTCTCATACTGGTTCTGAGAAGTATTTACTCTATGAAATGCAGAACGATCATTGCAGGTGTTATCAGAAAATCCAAAGGCATATTTCGCCTTTCTACACTGTAGGGCACTATGTCCAAACTTATTACAAATCTGACAAGTAATATTATTTTTACCTCCACGTCCTCTAGAAAATTGTTGTGTTTGATTTTGGAGGGATTGATGATTATACTGTGGAGAGCCACGACCACGCCCCTTACCTCTGTTGTTGTTGAAATTTGGTGAGAACTGATGTGGGGGCTTCTGAAAATTATTTTTCTTAGGAGGAACGCCTACAAGATTCGCACTTCGAGGATCAGATGCAAGAGCTAGGTCCTCAAGCTAGCTTTCATGGTTCAAAAGTGCTCCCATAATATCAACAATACTAGGATCTGCTACATCTGGTTGATTTGTTAGTGCTGTAACCACTGGCTCATATTCACTCCCTAGGCTAGATAAAATGTAAAGTACCAGTTCGAAATTGAGAGCCGGTTCAAATACTGTAGATAGACTGTCAGTAATAGACTTTGCATGTTGTATATATGCAGAAATAGAGAGAGAACCTTTTTTAAGATTTTGCAGTTGTCTCCGCAACTACAGTACCCTGGATTGGAAGTGGGTGGAATAACTGTGAGCAAGGGAAATCCATACCTTTGATGATGTCGACAAACCTACCACTTGCACCATAACTCCTTTAGTGAGAGAGGAAATCAGCCAACTCAACACAATCTGGTCAATATCAGTCCATTTTTCGAATTCAGGGTTCACTATCATCCCTGTACCGTCTGGATTGGGTATAACTTCAAGCGGTGGCTTCTTCTTCCCTTCAACAAGCTCCAATAGGTGGTGGTGTTGAAGGATGGGAAGGAACTGGGCATGCCACAGCAGATAATTGTCACTTCCAAGTTTGATCGGAAGATAATGAGTCACATTCTGGATTGAAGGGAGCACACTACTCGTGGATGAGTTGTTGTTGGAGGCTGTTGGGCTGCTACCATGTGTGCTTGTCTCTGTTGACATGGCTCTGATACCAAATTAAAACAGATTAAGAGAATAAAAAATAATAACAACAATGAATCAAAGATAGATAAGCTCAATGAATAATATGGCTAACCTACGTTGATGGGAAGCGAATCAGCCCTATTTATAGTTATAGAGATTAAGTTATAATAGGATTACACAAGATGAGAATTTAAGAGATAGAGCTTATCTGGATTAATTGTGATTTATCTAGGATAGATCTTATCTTAGGATAGGATTAGGATTATCTTAGGTTGTTTAGGATAATTCTTATCTTGGGTAAGAATAAGACTACCCTAGTTACTTATATACAAGAGTCCATAGGAGTTGGTTTTGCTAAATGAGCTTGGAGGTTACTTAGGTGTGCATGGGCCCATGAACATCTACATTATTAGATCCTGACCGATAGACACATGCATCAGTTGCTGCTATATCTAATATATATAATTGTATTTTCTGACGTATTTAGTCGTGAATGGATAAAGTAACCCACCCATTATACACGCCTTACTGGGTAACACATCTGAAGTTTAGCTTCGCTCCATCCATCAAGTATGCAGGTATCCGTCCCACCTCAGCATTTCTCCTATGAATAAATAATACACCGAGCAAGGTTTAGGTTAAACGCTTTGACTGTTTAGCCACTTTAGCGGGGCTGTGGAACCAATGATGAGGTTTCACGCCGGTAATAAATTCATGGCCCTACTGTAAAAGGTGCAGGCCCATGTATTTTATTTCCGGCGTGATCATTACTTCCACAGCCTGCTAAACAACCAAAATGTTGAGTTAATCCGAATTTTTTGAAAACACAAGTCGTAAACAACCATAGCGGTAGCGGGGTGCTCGTCCCTGAAGCACATTATAGTGGCATTAGTGCGTTTCAAGCTGAGCTTCACATTAAAACTTCAGAAACTGTGTTCGCTGAAAATCAACATGGGCGCCCTGAATTTGAATAATTTATCCGGGCAGGAGCACTCCAGCAAAGCAGAGCGTAGGTGTTTGCTTTAAGATCTTTGGCAGCAAAATTATCCTCAAACAACTTTGACCAATCTATTCGGTTTCCTATCTAATATCCAATAGACGATATTTATTAGTTTTTAACTTTTTTTTTTTTTTATCAAATGGCCGGTCTGATCAGTCATATGATCTGTCAACGTGGCAGAACTAGGTAAGGTCAATAGAGACCATGGATGAATGAAGCGTGAGCGTTATTGACCCGATTGTAGGGTTGAATAATGAAGGGATTACCCATTACCATGAATTGAAAAGCAATCGACTGTAATTGGAAGGGAATTGGGCAATGGGGGATTGATGTCTCTGATCATTTTGGGGCAGAGATGAACAAAACAGGTTTTGGCAGCTAGAGCCTAGTGAAGGTCTTTCTGACAAAGCTTGATTTGCAAGTTAAACTATTGGGCCCATCCATGATCCAACAACATAATGTCGATTTTGTTCAAGCAAACACTTTTCCATGTGGTTTCTGAGATTGTCGGGTTTGAGATGAAGTTACCATCAGTGCCATCCTCAGTCCGATAGAAGTTGCAGATACCACGTTTGGCTTCAGTATCCATTCGAACACCGTTTGAACTGCCTTTACATGTTTATATTGGGAATAGCTTTATTTCAAGAACGGGCTGAATCCCAATATACCATTTTCCGGACTATGTGTTTGAATCATGAGAGGACCTAACCTATATTTACCTACCTTGTTTGCTACAACATCAACATGGTTCATCCCATCATCCATGTGTTTTGTCTGATTCCATAAAGTATTATTGATAACTACACAAATAATTGGAGTGAAGCTCTTCTCTCCTATATATGCTGTAAAAGAAGTCATGTTAACTGTTTCTTTCCTTTTTCCCTATGTCATGGTTCTTTCCAAAATCGCTTGGCAATGTTGCAACCTGAGCTCTGGTGGGGAGATGGGAAGAATAGAAGATTAACAAATTAAGCTTACTTGTAAATTCGTGCCATACCCAAATTCTTTGTGGGCCAAAATTACAGTCAAAATACTTGTGACCAAAAGTTTGGTTGGTCAGGAACTCAGGATGGAGTCTCTTGGTTGGTCATGAAAGGCGCCACCTGGGCTGCAATGTGGGCAATGATATCATTATTTTGGATGGTCTATGGCCATGGCTCCCAAATTTAAGATGGTTTTAACTTTTAAGCACGTTGGTCCTTATTTGCCAACTGCTTGGTTCTAAGGTTTGCATGCACCAAGGTTTTGGGGGATGGGATACTCCCATTGTTATTGGATAAGTTTGTGTAACGGAAGAAATCCGTGTGGCGTCTAGGTTTGTGAGGTCAGGATAAATCTTTTGTGATATAAATGTCAAGTATAGGCCAATTGATGGTTTCATCAAGATCAATGATATTACATCATGACCTCATTGCACATGGTTATGATCAAGGCTCAAAATATCACTATGTATCGGCCCGTATCGATCAATATGTATCGTATTAGGGTCTTTCTAATATGTCCCTACAGGGAGTGTATCGGATCAGGTCATGGTTCAGATGATAATTGGGACTTAAACCGACCCTTCTGAATTGATTTTGAAAAAAAATATATAAATAAAATACTGAAAAAAATATCAATACAGGCCGATACGCAACTCTCATTGCACTTAAGTGCCAAAGGGGGATTATGTCGATGATGACTATGCTATGCAACCGTTGAGCTTTGAACATACCTGTATGCTAGGACACCGAATAGCTCGATCATAGAGGTGCTATTAGTCGTGACTCGTGACTTGTGCCCAGGAAGAAATTACTTGTGATTCTCTATCTCTTTTTCTTGTGATTAGGCAAGGAAAAGAAGCTCATATGGTTCGGATATAGGTTGACCCTAAATGGGACTTTGCAAGCTCCCCATATTCAACATTTCAACTTATTAGAATATTCAGCTCTTTTGCTATGGTTGATTTGGAAAATTAGAAACAACATGATTTTCAATTCAATCAACTCAAATCTTGTGTCTAGGAGCTGAATGCATCACCTAAGCCTTTGGGGAAAGAAAGCTCGTTGAGAGGAATTATTTAAATTTAAGTATAAAAGACGAAGGGATTATTATTATAAAACATAGTTGTCTGTCGGCATTCCCTGTCTATTGTTTCAGAGCAATTATCTAAATTGAGATTAAGTTTTGCTTTTTTATTGTGTATGTGTTTGTGAAGTAGTTGAAATGCCACTAAGCCATAAACGAGATCACATTACCTACAACCATGGTTACAAAACAATTCATTGACACTGATTGAAAAACAAACACACCGCCATTTAAAATAAATTCAATACAATCACATCAGTTGTTTTTTATTTCAAATAGTGGCATGTTGGCATTTCACTAGAGTAGGGGTGCAAAATGGGTCAGATCATGATCTGATCCGATCCAAGATTCGATTTTATTTGGTTGAATTCGGATCACTCCTGTTTAGATCTTTGGATCGGATTCAGATCACCCGCTATTTGATTTGAGAAGATCTGATCTGATACATTATATATTTATAAATATAAATATATATATATATATATATATATAATACATATATATGTTATTTATTTATAAATATATTTTTATAATTATGTTATATTATTTACTTTTTTATAAAAAACATGTATATATATGATGGAAAATAATTTGATGAAAATCATTAAAAAAATATTTGTATTTTATTTAAATTAGTATATTTTATTTTTCTTTTAATAATTTATTAATTTTTAAAGAAAACGGGTCGGATTGAATCAGATCCAATGATCTGACTTACTGATAGGATTCAAATTAAAATCAAATCTGATTGGATCTTCGGATCGGATCAGATCTAACATGAACAATGTCGGGTCAAATTTGAATATACCCTGATTCAAATCCGATCCAATTCGTTTGCATCCCTACACTAGAGGATCCCTGAGTTGTTGTACGACACTTCTCGTAGCTAATGTTTTCTCACCATAATACCTTGCCAGCACTTCAAATTATTGTCTCCTTAAAAGTCTCCACTCAAAGTCTCTCCCTTAGGTTGTGTTTAGTTTGTTGGAAGGTGGGATGGGCTGAGAAAGGAAAAATGGTGAAATTTTTTCACATTCTATTATTTAGTTGCAAAAGGGAAAATAGTGTGAAAATCAACCCTAGTAATATTATTAATTAATTAATTAAGTAATTAGTAATATTTTTATTATTCTATATTTTAATATTAATTAATTATTAATTAAGAATTAAGATTTCAAATTTTATTTTATTAAAATTTATTATGGATTAATTAATAATTTATTTTACATTATTTATTTATTAATTAATTATTATTAGTAATTAAAATTTTAATTTTTATTAGGTTAATAAAACATTTTAATATGTTTTATTATTATTATTATTATTATTATTATTATTACCTATGACTTAATTAATGTATTAATTATTAATAAATTAATAAATTATTTTTCACTAATTAGTTAATTTATTAATAACTATTTTATTGTTAATTATGTATTAATTAATAATTTATTTATGATTTTATTATTACTTATTAATTTGATATTAGTTTTTTAATTAATTATTAACATTAATTAATATTTAAATTGTATTAGTTAATATTTTATTTAACTATTAATTATGACTTAATGAAAATTTTGAATATTTTATTCTGAAAAATAATTAATTATTAAATTATGTTTAATTGATTAATATTTTTATTCATTAATTATTTGTAATTAAATTATGTTATTAACTAATTAATAATTTATTTATAGGCCATGGATATGATATTAGCTCTTAGAAATACTTCAATGAAGATGTTTAATTATTAAGTAATTAATAATTTATTTATACGTCATGATCTTATATTAATTCTTAGAAATACTACAATGAAGGTCTTTATTTTTGTTAAGCAAGTTTCTCCCTGCATTCCCACTAGTTTCCACCAAAATGGTGAGATTCTACATCCCAATTAGAATCCCAACTTTTTTTTCCATCCCATCTTATGACATTCCACAAACCAAACATGGAAAGGGAAGAATATTACATATTTTTCCTTACCACCTCACAAACCAAATGGAGCTAGGGGTGTAAATGGATCTAATTCGAATTGGATCAGGCAATATCCAAATTTGGATCCAATTAAAAAATTCGATATCCAAAGGATATCAAAAATTAATATTCAAATTTGAATCTGATTAAATATTCAAATATTCAATTCGAATTCGAATTTGATTAATTAATTTATTTTAGATAATTAATAAATATATAAAATAAATATTTTATTTATATAAAGTATATAAATTATTTATATAATTTAGTTATTATATATATATATAGATTATATAAAACATTTAAAAAATTTATATATTATATATAAGAGTTAAATAATCGATCGAATTCATATGTTTATCGAATCGAATAAGGTCATATCCGAATTCAAATCTGATTAGTTATTTGGTATGAATAGGATATCTGAATTCGACCAATTAGATATTCGAATTCGATTCGATTATGTTGAATCTCAAATTTGAAATCAGATTTTCGAATACCATTGACAGTCCTAAATGGAGCCATTGAGTCCTATATTTTCTCTTCTCCTCACTTCTATCCTACTAAAGTATTAACAAATATTCATCACCAACATATCTCAAGGTTTTTAAAACCGGATTGGAAAGGGAACCATTTTGGGGACTGGTTATTGGGGCGAATGGTCCGACCGTTAGGTTCGAACGAATAGCTTGTTCTGACTTAAAAAAATAAAAAAGGCAAAAAATTGTTGTCTGGGTCGATATTTTGATTGCCCGGGTTAGTGGGTTGTTGATCAAATCAATGGTTTTTTTTTGGTAAAAAGCAGTTTTAGGGTAAAATGAAACCGATTACCTAATCGGTTCTCGATTTTTTTTGGTCCGACTATCCGATCTGGTTCGGTTTTGAAAACATGGCATATCTATCATAGCTCATAAGGAATGATATCTAAAAACTGATAACCAATTTACCAATATGATAAAAGTAGTAAGACGTTTCTAAATCTTTTAATAGAAGTTATAGAAGGTTTTACATTCATTCAAATGTTTGTAGCAAATAAAAAAAAAGATTTAAGATCAAATTAAACATACAATTAACTAATAAATTATCATATAAATAAAATTCAATTAATATGATATATTAATTAATAAGTTAACTAAAAATTATAATATTATCAATTCAAGTTAAATAATAACTTTAACTAAAAAAATTATTTTACTATTGATTAAAAATAAAATTTCAATTAATATAATTTATTAATTAATTTTCATATTAATAAAAAGTGACACATTTATTATTATTATTATTATTATGAAAGTCTAAACATGGGCTACTCCTAAAAAAGTAGTATCTTCTATGTTCTATTTGAACATGAAAAGCTTAGACTCAGTGTGGGTAGAATGCTAATACAAATATGTTTATGGCAAAACATTGTATACAGTATCTTTAAACCTTATATTTGTACTGTATATATTTTTATTTGCACTCTTTCTAAATTGAGTGTAGATATAAATATGTAGATTGTAAAATCTCGTATTTTGTTATTAATTTTTATATATTTATACTGTATATATTTGTAATATATACTATTTCTTTTTTTATATATTCCGAAGGGCTACACGATAGAGCTAACCCATTCCCCAACACAGCAGGAAACCTTACCGGTCAGCTGGTTGGCACTTTGCATATTTATACTATTTTCAAACTAACCCTTGGGAACAACAAAAACATCAAAATAAGGTGCTAAACCATGTTTTTTAATTTGCATGGGACCCTTGGCTGTTTGTTTGTGGCCATTACTCTTTACCCTGTAGCTCATCATTTTGCAATTTTCTCTTTCCTTGTCAGAAGCTTATCGTCCAAGCATCCAATCCACTCCACTTCATGAAGCACCTTCATATTCTTATTCTAGAAAGGATACAGACAGAACAACCCAGAACATAGAAGGTCATTCACGGGCCAGCCCCGTGGGCCCTGCCCTCTGTCGAAGACCACAAGTTCAAAACCCATTCCACTGTCGTATATAGCTCTCCAAATATATAAATTAGAACGACTATGCCTATTCTCATTTGTCCAGTGACTGAGAGACCTAACGGTAGCTAGCTGACTCCCATTTGGTCCATGCGTATGCGTATTTTTCTAAGATCTAGTTTTTTCTTTGTAGAGATCAATAGTGAACTAATCAGTATTAATTACAATGTCTTCAGGAGATTATTTAATTTCAGTCGATAAAACATGTCCTTTCAGGTGGACAATACATTGAATAAACGAATCTTTATTGATTTAGGGGTTGTTCTTCGTGAATTGTTTTTCTTGTTTTCAGTTCTAAAAATAAATCAAAATCATCTAATTGTTTCTCACAACATGTTCTTTTAAAATTAAAAGAAAAAGCATTTTGTCATATTGACAGGGTATTATGTCATTGGGCTATAATCCCACCCTGGGCCAAAGCCCACGATTGAATAAAGTGACAATTGTCATGGAGCTTCAGCTTGCTCATCTTCATTCAATGAGAGAGAAAATTAGTAAAATCTGATGTTTTTTCACAAAATCAATGGATGCCTCCATTAGACTAGGAGCTGCTTTCTCAGCTCCTCAGATGAGATTGCAACCACTCAAAACATTGCAAACCCTCAAACCATGAGGCAATCTGATGGTGACGCTCATGGAGTCAGAAATCTATGAAAGCCAAAACCACCCTATACCTCATTATTATTTTATTTGTTATTTTTGTTCCTTCCATCATTATTTTCTTTGTCAAAAAAGAGAATAAACGAATCCAAGTAATTTTATTGCTCCATTGATTAATATTTGTTTTTTTGGTAATAGCTCCTTCATTAATTAATTTATTATATATATATATATATATATTCACCTTTTTTTCTTCCTTATGTAAAGGAAAGTAAAGTAAAACAGGAAAATTGTACAAGGGCAGAGCAAAATGACAAGTTCCATTCCGTATACATAATTACATATACTATCTGCAACCGTGTATCTACATACGTATAGATTCAACCAACCCACCACATACGCCTTCCTAACTTCACACAAGCGTTGCGCACGCAGATGTTTTTGGGTCCCACATGGCTGGGAGCAGGTACTTCCGTCCGTTGACGCCGTGCGCATTGTAGCTAGCCCCCGTGGTCTTATCCACCAATACCTCACCTGGGTAACCCGGGTAAGCTCCCTTTCCGAAAATACCAGTACAAGCTGACACGGCCTCTAATGGCGCGCTCGGTGGCCCCTGAAAGAAACCGCTGTTGAATGGATTGGTCACCGTCCCTGCCAGCACCGTCGCCAGGTTAATAATCATGCCGTCGACCCCGACATCGCCGTTCGGAGGCACCAACGGCGGTGTCTGTGGACCGTAAATCGGTTGATGGAAGGGCCAGGAGCACTGGCCGGGGCATTGAGTCTCCGAGTTACCGACCCACACGTAGGCGAACTTACTCTTCTTTGTTCCCGCAGTTCCCAAAGCAGAACCGTGGGTGCCGCAACGGCTCATACAAAATCCATCTACAACAATATCTTTGGCCGTGAAGACCACGTTGATCGCGTTCTTGTGGTCTCCTTTGGCAGCCAAAGCAACGATGTGAGAGGTCTTGAGAGACTTCCCCAGAGAGCATTCCTCGTCCAGGATTTGCCTCCCTAAGATGAGTTTGCTAGAACCCACTTTGTACTTGTCAGTAATTCCCCACCACGACGAGACGGAGGGAGCAGCACGAAGCCGAGGGGCGTTCAGGGATTGAAAAAAGTCGACGAGTATGGAGCGCTGGACCGGGGAGAACTTACCGTACCAGATAATGTTCACCGTGAAATTGCCTTTCAGAAGAACGCCGTTGTGATACTTGAGAACCAGCGGCTGCTGTTGAACAAGAGCCAGCATCCTCGAGGTCGCGGTGGAGGGGTTTACGAAGGAGGAGAGCAGGAGAAGACAGCTCACAAGGACAAAGTTGTGAATGGGCGCCATTGGATATGGAACACAAAGGTATCGAGTCTATCGATTATGTCGACTGTCGAGAGGAAAGGTGATGATGCAGGGGGACTGTTTGTTAAGTTGGTGTGAGATATCAAGAGTCGAGAGAAATACGTATATTTATATCGCTGGCCGCTGGGAGAGGAAGGCAGGAAGGGGGAGGATGAGGAGGGACAACTGTAGAAGGGGTGGGTTTCGCGTCAGAAGAGCGCCACGTGTTTTTGACTGATTGGGTATCAAATTCTGTGGGAGCAGTGACAGGCTGTCAGGGTGTTCGGGTCCTAGTGACGTGGTGATCAAGGGAAGGCGCCTGCAAGGGGGTCCAAGAACGCGTGATTGGAGCTTGACTGCGTGTAATGATATTTTGTACAGAGACAATGTTATGTACGTCGTAGTCTCGTAGACACTGTAGTCAGTATACTCCCCCTTTTTTTGATTTGCTGCCAAGTGGCTTCTTCGGTAGGCTTTTGCATAGGCGTCATCGAAAGAAGAGCATTTTTTTAAATGAAAACAGCTGTTTGGTCATTACGATTCACGAGTGATAAAACCGTCTCTGTCTGATATTCACTCCGTTCTATGGTTTAGCATTTAGCACTAGCGGCATAGGTATTTGATAAACTTACAAATACCGATAAAGAATTATCAGCCTGAAGGTGCAGGTGCCAGCTAGCTTGGGATAGGAAATTAGGAACCTAGGGTTTAGTTAGGGAGGGCTTACTCTGTTCGATAGCCCATAAGATAAAGAATTAATAAACTGCCAAATTTTGTCTCAGATGATGATCTAATCCTAGAGTTTAGGCTCTTAAAACCTAATTTCAGTCTCGGAATATATGAGTGAATGCCAGACAAAGTAAGAGGCCCACAACTCAGATTAGTCTAGGTATTAATCGATCTCAACCATCTAATGCGAACTTTGTCCCTTCATCAACGAGATTATGTGATAAAGATGTCACCAGAGTTGGTGTTGACTGTTGAGTTGCACATATGGCGATCACCTTCTCGTACCAGTAACCCACGATGGACCAGTAATGGTTGCATATGGGAAGGCGAATGAGTGATGACATCAGTTGGGGTCCATAAGGTCCAAATTTCGATGATAGTGCATCAGTACTTTATCATTATTTTATTCTCTAATGGATAGAGAAATTTTATTAATTTATTTATTATCCAATTGAAAATTTAATACTTATTTTTTAAAAGGGGCCAAGTAATAGTGATTTCGGGATTCGAACTTAAGACTTAGCCACAACACCTATCTACGCTGTCTTTTCCTTTTTTTTTTTCTTTCTAATTCGGTTGATTGCGTTTTGTTTGGATGGAATTGGGGGGCCAAGGTGGTGTCGTCCTCAAAGGCTCAACCTCGAACTCAATCACTTTTCTTTCTATCAAGTTTGAAACCGAAACCGGAAAATTGGCCGGCGCAACTTGGTTGAGAAATAACTCAATAATTTACTAAATGAATTCTTATAATAAAACAAACACGGGAGTAGAAGGGTGGAGGGAGCTGGGAACGTTCCCAGCGGGGGGCGACGGGGTGAAAGGTTGGGTGAGGGTGTGAGTGTGTGACTAAAGTATGAATGAGTAGTGAGCAGCGTCGGCACCCCAAAAGACAAGTTGTGGTCAAAGAGGTAGGGAGAGAGGTACGAAGAAGGACCGGACCGGATCGGACGGGATCGGTAGCTAATTAGCTAGTAGCTACTACCAAAAGGCTGACATAAAGTCAATCATGTCCATGGTTTCCATCACCAGACACGTGTGGTTTCAAATTCGACGAGGAGAATAAGCTTCATCTCCAAAAGAGCAATTACGTAGTGCCGCGTGAGAGACCGGATCTTCTCTTCACACAGGGCGCCTCACACGCATATCGTATCATACATTGGGAACATCTCCTTACTTATATGTTATGCCCCCGTGTGAAGAGTAGATCCCGTTCCGCCGCATGGTGTATAATTAGTGGGATGGAAAAGCCTGAATGGAGTACATAAGTTTTGATGCGTGGACTTCCCTCGCCTGTGGTCCAACTTAAATACCCAATCACTTCACACGATTTCAATTTATCGTCTGTTTGGTTGTTAAGAAAAAGATGGGATGGGAATCATCTTTAAAGAATATTTCATTTTTCATGTGTTTGTTTTGAAAGAAAAGCTGGAATTGAGAGAGAAAGAGGTGGAATGCGGGTTCCCAAATATCGATACGTGGGGTTTAGACCTGTTCATGGGTCGGGTAGCCTGATGGCCCAGCCCGCACCCCGGTTGGGCTTGGTCATGTAATTAGGCCCACGAGCCTAACCTCAGGCCTAACACAGTAAGCCCGACCGTGTTTCAGGCCGGGCTTGGGATTTGTCAAAAATGCCCGGCCCGGCTCAATATTATATATTTTTATAAATAATATAATATGTATTTTAAATATTATATAAAATATATAAATAATATAATATTTATTAAAATATATATTTATAATTTAATATATACATTTTTATTATTTTCTTTATAATTTCTCTCTCTCTCTCTCTCTATTCAGTTGCTTCAGCAGTAGTAACAGTATGGGCTAAATTTCGGGTTCGGGCCCAGGCCCGGGCTTCGGGCTTTTTATGAGGGTCGGGCTCGGGCCCAAGTTGTAGGCCCGATGGTCGGGTTGGGCTCGGACCTTAGAAAAATTTGTTAATACAGAGTGAAAAGCCCAGTCCGATCCATGAACAGGTCTAGTGGGGTTGCACCAAAATGGTGAGACCCCGGTGGGAAAAGAAAATTTGGCCATTTGTGAAAAAATATTATCGAGAGCACTTTGAAGATAGTCGTGTTCTTCCTACACATCGTCCAACAGTATCTCTCCGACGCCATCTCCAACGATTTCTTTCAAAGGTTGGCTTAAATCTGGCATCCCTTTGAGATTTTCGTTCTTTTTTGTATTGTTTTTGTCTTCGTTCATTTTATGAGTTCCCCCTTCGTCTCATCGTTGTCTTCTTTCATTGAGCGAGTTCCCCCTTCAGATCCCAGCACCATATTTGGCATCTCCGGTGCCATCTCACCATCGTTCCAGATCTCAGCACCAAATCTCTCATTTTAACGTTGGAACTCATCATATATGATATTTTTTGTAGTTGGGAACTCTCTGGTGTTATGTTGGGAAACAGATCTTCCGTTTTTTTGTTGTTGGGAACTAGATCTTCCAGTTTGATGTTTGATGTTTATTATTGCTCTGTTTCAAGTCATCTCAGGTTTTTCCTTTTTTTTTGAGCTACTGAAGGTTACAACAGTTAATTTTTTTTTTCTATTGACTCTTACTCTGTTAATGATGTTTATTATTGCTCTGTTTCTTATTTTTCTATTAAACACTAATACGTATTTTGCTGATTCTTTTCCTTATTGTATTTGTTTGACCCAATTTTTACAATATTCTTTGTTTAGGCATAATTTCTTCTACCATATTAATTTTCTGGTTTTTCTAGTTTTCTTTGTGGAACTGTAAGATAGTTTTTAATTGTTACAGGCATCTTGAGATATTAATTTTCTGGTTTTTAGCTGTAGTATTTTGATAAGAATGATAGGTTAAGGTGCCAATAATTCGAAATGAAACCGAGAAGAGCAGGAAATATGTATACTTTCTTCTCTAGAAACCAAGATTTTGGTTTCTTCAACATCACATGTTTCATTGTTCAAATACTATTGTGCCACGTCGTCCTCAAAACAAGTATTGTAAGAATACATGGATTTGTCAAATTGGGATAGATCCAACAATCTTGTAAAATTTTCTCATCAATCAAACATTGGAAAACAAATTTAGCAGGATTACTGGTCTCAGCAACCAAACACAGGTGAAAGAATTGAGAAAAAAAATTTTCTCTTCCCATCACATCCTTTCTCATCCCATCCCATCCCATCCCATCCTTTCTCAGGATCCATTTGGTTGGGTGGAATTAGAATCCTATACTTATATTTAGTGGAATGACATTCATTCATTAGTTTATATGATTATGAGGGAATTTGCATTCCCTTTCCTCATTTAAGAATAAAAATCCATTCCAGTTGATTCTAATTCTGATTCTTATCTGAACCAAACAGCCAAAAAGAATGTATCATTTCTGATTCCAATTTTAAGAGAACTCTATTCCAATTTTAACTACAAACCAAACTGACCTTTACTTTTTTTTAATCTATAAATCACTCCCAATCAGATAAAAAAATTAGAGAGAAAATCAAGCAAATCACATGCATTTAGGTGGTTGGCATGGTTATATAAGTAGCCAGCCAATAACTCAATAGTAAAGATATTCTTTTTTTCTTTCTCATTATTTTTGGTAAAAAATGTAAAGAGATTAGGTTCACGTGCTACAACTACGAATTGACGTCGATTTTTAACATCTGAAAAGGAATTGCATCGAACAAAATGTGAGCAATTATTAATTGTGTGCACGAGACAACATGGTTTCAAGACCCAATCGGACCGGATGGTCGGACCAGAAAAACCGAGAATGATTAGGTGATCGGTTCTGTTTTACCGTTTCCGGTTTTCCCCAAAACCAGATATTTACAAAAAATGTTAATTTGGTCAATAAACCACTGATTTGAATAGTTAAACCGTTCCAAACATTCAACGGTTTTGACCATTTTTTTTTTTATTATTTTTTGTCAGAATGGACTAATCGTTCGACTCAGGAACCAGACCCCTGACCGATTCATTCTCCTAGACAATCTACAATCTGCAATCACATACATAGCTCATTGACTGAATTGAGTCCCAACTGTCTAAAAGCGACTCATGGCTTTACCCATCAAGATAATACCTTCGATTTGAGTTTATTCACAAAGAGCTTGAATGTGGGACTAGGATGGAAAACAATGCGTAGAAGAACGACTGAGAAGCAATCCATATAACAGAAGATTTCTATGCAATCCGAATGGGGTCTCCATGACTACAACTACAACCAGAGGGTGTTTGATATTATGTCCGTTTATGCAGTGATGTTAGACTTAAAATTTTCGTGAAGACTCAAGATTTTGTCTTAAGTGAAAAAGGTGATTATGCTTTTTTGATTTGTATTATTGTGATTGCTACAGAACTTTTGATTTAAAGTGCAATACCTATTCAGCGTATAATACTTGTACCGAACACCATGCCCAATTGCGGTAAAGCATTGAAACTAAACGGTAGATAAACGTTACAATATGTACCAAACACTTAGAAAAAAATTATTTGAAGGCTATTTCATTTATGTCTATCACGAGGCCAAGCCGCTGAACTGAAGGGCTCCAATGTGTCTCTAACTCTCTACTCCTTAGTTTGATTGAACACAATAATTGGGATATACAAGACATTAATTGAGGCCGATCAATTAATTTGAAATTGTAGAAAGAAAGGTATGCGATTCATATAAGTAAAGTATGGCTGCAATCGAATCCAACTCTAATTGAATAGTTTGGGTTCCAATTCGAATCCAATTTGAATCTAGTTGAATTTTAATGTATATGAAAATAAAATTTATAATATGTTTTTATATTTTATATATAATATAAGAATATATTATATATTATAAAAAATATATCATGTATATTTATAAAATACAAACACATATTCATTTTTGAGCTTTTGATTTGAATTCAAAGTCATCAAATATTTAGTCGAATTAAACTTAAATTAGGAAATAGAGTTTGAATCAAACTCGAAGTTGAACTTGAATCTAACAATATTTTATTCAAACCGAATCAAGACATATAAAAGTTGGGCTCTGCTTGACTCGATTGCAGTACCCTAAGATAAAATCACTCCACAAGACAAATGAAATCTAATTAAAGGAAACACCATCTTTGTTTAGTTTAAACAAAAGGATGAAGAGTGAGCATATAAGAATATATGGAATGGAAGCTTCCCTTTATTAAAATTTCCTCCCAATCCTCCCTTTCCCTTTCAAATTTCAACCGGTGAAGCAAGATAAAGAAAGAAACACAAAAGGGATCGTGAGAACGGTTTCTGACCTTTGTGGGTAGGTACGTATATAGGAAATTTGAATTTTGAATCCATCAAATGATGATGGTAAATGGTACTGGTACTGGAGAAGGGCAAACCACCTTTTCTGGTCCATCCTACATCCTACTATTGGCTAGCTACTTGCATCAATAATCAATAATACGAATGAAGAAAAGGTGTAGGTGGGTAGGGTTTGATATGGGAAAGGGAGCTCTCTGTGCTCCACTGTTGCAAAGCTGCCACGGTGCCACCAACAGCGACTCCTCAAGCATTGTGATCACGTTATATTCCATCTTCGACTTTTGCTCCCAGGAAAAAGGTGAAGTTCATGCATCTTGTAATAGTAGTACAACTGTACAATGCCAATGTATCGCAGAAGAAGACAATGTCTTCTTTCCCACGTGACGGCCGCGTCTCTTTTGTCCTCGAAACGTTTTTCACGGAACGTCAAGCTTAACAACAATATTTTCATTTAATAGGCCATACGCCAAATTCACATCTATGGATTCCCGAATCCATCGAAACTCCACGTCTCTTTCTTCACTTCACTACCATTAGCAGATACATCTCTCTGTCTATATAATTTCTGGCGGAGATCCGTGTGATGCACGGATTTTGTAGTAAAAGGATTGAATTGAGGTAAAATTTGGGTGATCTTTTGTATAGGTTGGACTTGAGTTTTCAAACATCAAGTTGAGTTTGGGCCAAAACATTTCAAGCCTAATTTAAACTTAGGTTGGGTTTGGGTTGAAGCCTTTAGTAGCCCAAGCCTAAGTTGATCTAATATAAGCACGTCCAACATTTTATCATATACATATCTACATATTATCAATTTATTCTACTTGAAAACTGGGCTACAAAGCTCAATATGTTGAAACCCACGATGTTGGGTTAAGCTCGAGTTGGGTCTGAGTTGGTAACTCGGGCTAAAACCTAAGCCTGAGGTTTGAAAGTTAGAATTGGGGTTGAATTGACCTTCCATCCAACCCAACCCACCCAAGTTGCACGCCAGTGGCATTGTGACATTCCTAATTGTATTAGTTTTTATTTTTTATTAAATTATTTTAACTTTTATTTAGTAAAATTTTATTATTTTTAAATGGATTAGTGGATTTTAAATTAATAATGTATAGGGCTTTTAAACGTCTCAAGCCAGATAAGTATCCTGGTGGAATGACACTAGTAGGAATGAAATAGTGTCTAACGTGGAAAGAGTGGATTGTTAGAGAACATAATTGGGAGGCAAGTAGGGCTATCAATGGGTCAGGTCCGACTTGACGAACTCGATGGGCCCGAATCGATTGTGCAAGTTCTGGTTCCAGGAACTTGAACTGACGGGTCGGGTTCCAGGTCCTAATATAGGTCCCGATTATTATCAGTTTGGAGTCGGTTCCACCTAGTCCTTAACTGATTCAGACCCGACTTGCTATATATACATATTAATGTATATATTAATTAAATAAACTGTATATAGAATATTTAATATATATTAAACATAAATATTTATTTTAAATTTATTATAATTGGGTCTATCGTGCAGACCCGATTGTCTCGAGAACTGATCAATTCGATTCTGGGTCCAAAAATTACAGACCTATCGAGTCCGGGTCCTCAACATTTCATGTTGGGCTGGTTTTGGTTCCAGCTGGTTCTAGCCGGTTACAGCCCTAGAGGTGATACAGAATTTTAATAAGAAAAATATTAATAAAAGATATTTTCAATAATTTTTAAAATTCTGAAAATAAAAAATGTTAATTACTGAAAATAACTAAAAAATATTAAAATACTGAAAATAACTAATTAATGTTTTCAGTCGTTTTCTTGGTAACAATGCTTTCAGTAATTAATATTATATAACTATATCATTGAACATATGAATTATTGAAAATAATATTTAATAACTAATAATATTAAAAAAATAACTAAAAAGAACTAAATAACTAAAATTATTAATTACGTACCAAAAATATTTTTAATTAATAGAAATATTAATAACCAAAAATATTAATTACTATACTAAAACTACAGAGCGGAGCACTGTGCATTAACAAAAGATTTACTTGATAAAACCACCCTTCAAAATAAGTTTGCTTAATCTAGCGCTCCAATTGTGCCAAAAACAAAGCAGAACTACTACTTGACCAGTGACTGAGAGCTTGCTTGATCTACGGTCGTTGTGATTGGAACGGAAGAACTGTGGGTAGAATTCATTGCGTAGTGGAAAGGAGGGAGGAGATGTATGGAAGAAAAGATGGAGAAAAGTTGTTTTGGTATGTTTTAAAACCATTATGACCCTTTCGATTTAGTTTCCTAATAGGTTACATTAGTACCTTTCTTGCCACATGGCCTATTGTGACCTATTGGGAGGCTTGGGTAGGAGAAGGGAAGGAGAGAAAGAAAGAGAGAGAGAGAGAGAGAGAGAGAGAGAGAGTTGTGTGTGTGTGAATGAGAGCTGGAAAAAGGGATAAGCGAGAAATGAGAGAGGTTTAAGGAGAGTAGAGAGAAGGGGGAATGGGAGAAGGAGAGGTCTGCTGACATGACACCTAATTGCTTTATAATATAGTACTAGCGGGGATCCATGCGATGCATGAGATTTATTAAGAGAAAGCTAAATAAACGAAAGGGTCATATAATAAAATACCCTTTATATTTTTATGGATTTAGTAAAATCTACCATATGGTTACCATTTTACTAAAACACTACTTATAATTTGCAATGGATTTAATCAATCTTCCATTAGATGATAGTGGAAAATGACAATATTGACCCTAATGTTCATTTAAATAAATTTAATCAAAATAAAATAAAAAATACCATTTTTGCCCTTAATAAGACACAAGCAACCACTCTATTGGCTATATTTTGTCAATTTTGTTTTTTTTTTACAAAAAAAAATTAAGGGTATTTTTGGAATAAAAAATTATGGACCTAACGACAAACAAACACTTCTTAATGAAGGGTTGATTAAGTAAATAAGTTGTAAAATATATGGGATGTTTTAGTTAAATGAAAACTGTAAGGTAGGTTTAAGTAAATATGTAAAACTATAAGGTATGTAGGAATGGCAACGGGGTGGGGATCATATTCCCTATCCCTAACCCCGATTCTAAAATTAACCCGATCCCCGATCCCCGACAGGGATGGGTTTCCCGTGGGGACCCGAATCCCCAAAATGTTTTTAGATAATAGTTTTTTAATATATATATTATCAGGGTCAGGGCGGGGCTGGGACCTCAATCCCCATCCCTGACCCCGACCTCGACTGGATTCCTATTAATCCCCGTCCTCACCCCGCCAAAACAATCCCCATCCCCAACCCCATCGGGTAGGGGAAGTCAGGTCCCCGTCAGGGATGGGGAAAATTGTCATCCCTAAAAGTGTGTTCTAATAATTGACCCAAATAGAAACACATAGAAATATACAATTGTTTTATATTTTCAACTTTTTAAATCATTAATAATTATTTGTATTTTATATACTAATTTTAATAAATTTTTATAATACAAAAATAACAATAATTAATTTTAGTTAGGTTTATTTATCAAACTGATGAAACTGACCAACCTGATTAACTCAACCCGAGTTGGTCGATTTTCTAGTATTTTAGGTTGGATTTGGTTCAAAAATTTTCCAATTCGACCAAGTTGGATCAGTTTCACTTTGGCCATTTGTAAACTGACCAAAATCGAATAACCTAACCATGAATATATATTAATATTTTATATTTTAAATATAATTTTTAATATGGAAAAGTGGGAATTTTCCCATATTTCTTAGTTTAAAATGTTTTATAACATAAATCAAATTTTTAAATTTATTTATTTTAATAATTGCACTATAATTTTTAAAATTTCATTAAAAATCTAAGTGTAAATCTTTTGAACAGACTGACCAAACCGATACAACTTGAGTGGGTCGATTCTCACAAAAGGTTAGTTGGCTTTAGTTAACCAACTCCTTAACTTGACCAGGTCAATTTGGTTGGCCAAATAACCTACAACTAAGCTGAACCAACTCATGAACACTCATTATTTCAGCTAAATTAATAGTCTTATCTCTCATAAATAACAATAGTTTAATCTCCAATAATTGTTGAAAATTTATAGCAAAAATACACAATTGTTGAAAATATATTGATAATAAAAAATATAATAATTACAAAAATTAAAACAATACAATAAGTACTAAAAATATAATAACTTATTCAATAAATAGTAAAATCTCAAATAATAGTTTAATCTCTAATAAATATTAATCAATAACTTATAACAAAAATAGAATGAATACAATACGTACAATAAATTAAATTTAAAAATTTAATAATCGTAATTTAATCTCCAATAATTATTGAAAATTTTCTATTAAATAATAAAACAAAATAAATTTATACATAATCATTGAAAATACATATATCACAAAAGATAATAAATATTAATTTTAGTATAAATAATTATGTAATAAATTCAGATTAGGAGTTTAAAATTATTATTAATAAATATTAACTTTTTTGAAAGTTATTTTTCAAAATATTTCTTGGTATAAGTGAAATTAATTATTTACAATATTATGTAAAAATATTAAATTATTATTAATTTCAATATTATGTTATAATTATTTTTCTACTTTTTAGATTTTTTAAAATTTATTACATAAATTTTTATTTTAATTATTTAAAACCTAGTTATGTTAAGTATTTTATTATTTAAAATATTTATTTATTTAAATACTTAAATAATATGTAAAATATTAAATATTTATTGAATTTAATTATCTATAAAATCTTAATTTATACTATTATTACATAATTTCATTATTAATTTTGTAATATATTAAATTATTATTAATTTAAATATTATGTTATAATTATTTTTCTACTTTGAAGATTTTTTTTTAAATTTATTACATAATTTCATTATTTTAAGTATTTAAAATATAGTTATGATAAACATTTATTTATTTAAATTGATAATCCAGAAAAAAATTAAATTAGTTAAATTGATAATCTAAAAAAATATAATTTAAATTGTTAGTATATAATTTCGTGATATATTTTGTAAAAATATAAAATTATTTTTATTTTTTTAATAAATATTTTAAAATTATTATGTAATTTTGTTAGAATATTTAAATAATTCTTAAATTTTTAATCCAAACTTTCTTTAGATAGATATAGATAAAAAGTAGGGAAGAGGATAAATAGGAATTAGAGATAATTTAGGAGAGAAACTATCTAGTAAATTAGAGATAATTTTGGAGAAAGTGGGGGAGGTAGTTTAGGAGTAATTTTAGGAGAAGAGATTATTGATGTTATTGGAAAAGTGCATCTCATTGGTTGTTTAAAAAATGACATGGGATGAAAAAACAAGAAATTCAAAAAAAGGAGAAAATTTCTTGACTGCTTTGTTTTAATATATATATAGAAAATGTGTACAAGTAAAGAATAAAGATATAAGTTTTTTTTTTTTTTTTTTTTTTTTTTTTTGTAATAAGTAAAGATTTGGAATGGCAATGGGGTGGGTTTGGGGTGGGGATCATATTCTGTGCTCCTAACCCTAATTTTGAAATTAATCCCCATCCCTGATCCCGATCCCTACCAGGGATGCAAGGATTACAGTCATCCTCCACCCCCGATCCCCAATGGAGATAGGTTTTTCATGGGACTTGAATCCCCAAAATTTATTAATTAAAAGTAATTTTTAAATATAACTTTACTTAAAATAAAAGAAAATTTTGAAATATAAATAATATTTAAAATATATTTTGATATAAATAATATCATATATATAAAATAATATATATTTAATATATATAATTGGAGTCAGGGTGGGGTGGGGATCTCTATTAATCCCCGACCCCAACCCTAGTCAGGGATCCCTATTAATCCCAGTCCCCGTCCCCATCCCGCCAAAGCAATCCCATCCCATCGTGTTAGGGAGGTCGGGTAATTGGCTAGGATGGGAAAAATTGTCATCCCTAGTAAATATGTAATTTAATCTTAAATAATCAAATTTAGGTCCTGTTTGGTTTGCGGGAATAGGGGTTTGGAATCGAAATCGGAATTGGCTATTCCAATTCCAACTGTTTGGTTGGGCGGTATCAGAATCCCATTCCCATTCCTACTGGAATGGCATTCCCCCTTTTGAGGGAATGACCATTCCCTGCCCCTCCCTTGAGAATAAAATCCCATTCCTGCTGATTTTAATTCACATTCTCATTCCTATTTGAACCAAACAGATTGTGGTAATGGACCATTTCGATTTCAATTCGAATTCCAACTATAGATCAAACAGACCCTTAATTTTTATAATTTAAAGTATAATCAAGTTAAAGATCTCGTTTATATAGTATGGATAAATACACATGACATGATTGATAAATTTCAAATATGTGGTGATACGATTTTCATTCAAATCTCAACAGATGTAGCGATTGACAACACTGACAACAATGTAAAATCCAATAATGCACTAGAGGAGCATTCTGCCATCAGTTTTAATTTGATTTGTGATTTAAGAACTCATTTTACCCTTGTCCTTTCTATTTCTATAAATGTCACATTTTTTATGTCATTGCATCCAATAAGAATAAGTAATTAGGTTTCAGTTTGGGAAGAATGCTTGAACGCAAAACCTTGCATACAATATTTATTCTTCCCAAATAGCTAGAGCCTAAGAGCCTAAGTTATGTTTGTTTTGAAGGAAAAAGTAGAGAAAAAAAAAGGAAAATTAGAGAAACCTTTATAAATCTTATATAAATTTCCCAATTTTTTCTTTCTTTTTCCTATTTTTTCCTTCAAACCAAACATAAGGATTGGCAATTCTTTGGGTTCGATTGACTCGGGTGACAATTCAAGAAAAATCCACCGACGAACAACCCACATCCATTCACCTCATATGCGCATCTTATTATGTATATACATAGGTCCAACCCGACCCACTTAAACGTGTTTAAATTTGCTTAATTAAGGTGATCAATAGATAACCTGACCTCTGCATAACCCAATAACTCACTTAATCCACCCAGTCGGCCGACTCCACCCACCTCAACCCCGGTAGGTTATATGAATGAGTTTGGGTAGGTTATGACCACTCATGAGTGCGTTGGGTCATAAATTACCATTTCCAATAATCCATGCCAATTGCCAAACGGATAGAACTCTACATGAGTATGTAAGTAATAGATGTCTATTACTTGCATTAACCATCTATAAGGGTCCATTTGGTTTGGAATTAAAATTGGAATCGAAATTCTTTGCAATCAGAATGATCTATTCTCATATTTTGTTTGGTTCACACAAGAATTGAAATGGAAATTGAATTCAGCAGGAATGAGATTTCATTCCCAAGGAAATGGGTAAATGGGGAAATGCCATTCCACTAAGAATGGGAATGAGATTTTGGTACCACCAAACTAAACAGTTACAATCAAAATAGCTCCAAACCCCTATTACCGCGAAACAAATGAGACCTATGGCTTGCATTAATTGGACATCTAAAAAAATAGATGCCTACTTAATGCAAGTCTTATAGATTGGTTAATTTATTTGGGATAGGGTGCCAATAATATTCTAAAATCTGATTTTGAATTCGAGATTTTACATAATTGAATCAAATTCGGATAATTTGAATATCTAATCGGTCAAATTCAGATATGGCCTTATTCGATTAGATAAATATTCGAATTCGACCAATTATTTAATTCTTATGTATAATATATAAAATATTTAAATGTCTTATATAATTTATATATATAATAATTAAATTATATAAATAATTTATATATTTATGTACTTTATATAATAAAATATTTATTTTATATATTTATTAATTACCTAAAATAATTAATTTGTCGAATTCAAATTGAATTGTATATTCGAATATTTAATTGGATTCGAATTCGAATATTAATTTTCAATATCCGTCGGATATCAAATTGAATTTGGATATCGAATTTTCTAATCAGATTCAAATTCAGGTATTGCTTGATCCAATTCAAATTTGATTCGTCTACACCCCTAATTTGGGATCCTTGTATTGGTAAAAGACGAGTTGCATATGCTCATTATGGAATATAGAATCAGAAAATCACTGGAATTTTTTAGTATAAAGTTTGTCATATGGGTCATTGTGTGAATGCCATCTAATTTGTTGAATACAATGTTTTCAAAATCAGACCGGACTAGACAGTTTGACTGAAAAAACTAGGAAACAATGACCGGTTCCATTTTACCTCAAAACCACTTTTTGGCAAAAAACAGTTGATTTGGTTAGTGAACTGTAGACGGGAACAATGGTTTTGGCCATTTTTTTTGTCAGAATGGGCCGCCCATTTAGATTGGATGGTCAGACTGTTCAACCTGGAACCGGTCTCTAGAACGGTTCCTTGTCCGGTCCAATTTTAAAAACTTTGGTTGAATATTCTTCCTACTCAAACCACTTCACTTTAGCCATTTTGGGCTGATTTCAAGAAGCTCCAAATGAAGCTTCCCGCGTCTTCCGTGTTTTAATCTTGCGCGGAAAAACTCGAAATGACACACGGAAAGATGTGTGTCTGCCAAACGGTCTTTGGACTGCCCAGATCTTATGTCAAAAGCTCAATGCGTCTATTGACTGTCAGAGCTACGAGAAGATCTTCTCAAAAAGACGCCAAACGGGCCCTTACGTACCTACCCATGTTCTTTTATTTCCCATTCAAACAAGACAATGGCCATTTTAACCATAAAAATTCATTATTACAAGGGGTATTTTTGTCCTATTCAAGTGTTGGCAACTTTCCCTCATGGTGGAAAAATTATTTACCCATCTAGAAAATGAGTATCATTTGCCTGAATAAATAATACCCAAAAAAATAAATTTTTTCATCAATCTAAAAAAAACATAAAATTTTTTATCAACGAGAATCAAAATCCCATTAACCAACTTTCCCCCACTCAGAAATACAGAAAAAGAACGCCCCCTCGGTCTCTCACATACAAAAGACAAAGCGAGTTCGAGTGTTTGACCCTACTACAATATTTATGATGGTTTCATGTGGGGTAGGGTTCAAATTCAAATTGCCTTTTGATGGAGCTGGTTCATTCACCTGTGTGAACCAGAAAGCTGCAGTATGAAGGTTGGATTTTGGGGCATGGTTTTCAAACTTGACTTGGACGTTGAAATGGAAGTAGATGGAAGTGGGGCCGGAAAGATTCAAAGCCAATCGAACCAATTGAAGCTGTACGTACGTGAAGGGGCTGGAGCTGGAGCCATGCATTTGTTTAGAAAATTAGAGAGTTGTCTTATCCAACCACGCCCAGCTGGCTTCCAAAATTCTTAGCATGTAATTAAATGCTTTGCAAATCCTTGTGGATAAGAATTTAAGTTTAGATGAAGAGATATCAATAATTGAGTACAAGGTCCAAGTGGTCCTCAGCTCCATTTTGGACTGGGCCTTATCTTACTCGTGGGTCTACAAACTGAAGAAGCAGTACTCAAAAAGGTTCTTTTCATGATGGGGCAGGGCAACTGGGCAAGCCGACTTCGCCTCTTGAATCTAGTGGGCTACGATTATTATGTTGTTAGCCAGTATAACTGCTAGTCAATTCTCACACCAAATAAAGATGTCCTAACGTGAAAGAAACCTTTTTTTTTTTTTTTTATTATAGTGGCAGTAAGAGAGAGAACAAAAACGATATCGAGGGAGGGAGAGAGAATGACTACGTTTTCTTCTTTCTTTCTTTCTTAATCTAATAATATATATACTAAAAGGCGTTGAACCATTGACCTAGAAAATGATGGCAAATTCGATTTTTAAAACCTTGGTATCCATTTATCTCAATTCAAGTCCGAATCTTAATCATCCAAATTTGACCTATTTATAATTAAATCAAATATGATCCACCTCACTCTATATATTCAATTTGGTCCACATTGGTTGATATTTAAATAATTATCCATTAATTTAGTATGTATTTACCGGTAAGGTTGGTTTGGATTATTGATGTAATTTTACTATGTTCAAGTCTCATAAAAGTGATTTCTATATCATTTCAATCATGTTATTTAATACTTGTGTTGATTTTGGTGTAGATCATAAAAGTTAAATCTAAATACCGTATATAATTGCTCACATGCATATCATGTATTGTTACAAGTACAATTAGTACTAATTCAAAATATTTTGCTGATAAATGTGTAATTAAACACACACACTTATATATATATATATATATATATATATATTATAAATACAAATATGTAGGTTTTGCATTCTATATATTTGTGATGTAGCTTGAGCCCTTGAAGAATAACTAGAAGAAAGACTTTCAAAGGAAGTGGAGCCAGTTTCATACTTCTCACCCTAGATAGCATCAAAATGGATACACGTTGAACTTCAACTTTCCGGTCTCTAACAACGAAGCCGAGTACGAAGCCTTCATCGTCGGACTACAACTCACGAAGGACCTCAGCTCGCAGTACATTGAGGTCTTCAGCGACTCCCAACTGGTGATGAACCAAGTCAACGATGAGTACGAGGCCAAAGAGTAGAGCATGGCCAAGTACCTTGCCAAAGTGCAAAAACTAGCCCACCACTTACAACATTTCTCCCTATGAAAAGTCCCGTTGTCCAAGAACATGAAAGCCGATGCCCTATCCAAGTTGGTGAGCACCTCGGGTACAACCCTCGACCGCACTGTTCGAGTGAAAAAGTTAGCTCGGCCCTTCGTTAAGGAAGTTCACGTCCTTCCAGTACAGGCCGAACTGTCATGGATGGATCTTGTCGTCACCATCCTCTTGACCAAGCAGTTGCTTGACGATAGAAACAAAGCCAGACATCTGACATCAGGCTGCACACTACACTTTGCTTGAAGGGAAGCTGTACCAAAGATTATTCACCTTGCCCTACCTCCGATGCCTCCGTCAGGAAGAGAGCGAGTATGTTCTCCGAGAGATCCACAAAGGCATTTACAGCAACCACTTTGGAGGTAGAGCCTTAGCCTAAAAAGCACTAATGCAAGGGTATTTCTGGTCAACAATTCAAAAGGATGCAACCAAGCTGGTGGGAAAATGTGATAAGTGCCAAAGACACTCCAAGGTCTCCCATCGGCTGCCACAATCCTATCGGCCCTCAGTAGCCCTTGGCCCTTTGCCAAATGAGGCATGGATCTTCTCTGCCCCTTCCCGTAAGCCACAAGAAATAGAAAGTACCACCTCGTCGCCATTGGCTACTTCATCAAGTGGGTCGAAGCCGAGCCCCTAGCCACCATCACGGCCATAATGATACATAATTTCTTTTGGAAAAACATCATTTGCTGCTTCGGCCTCCCCCACATGCTAGTCACTAACAATGGGAAGCAGTTTAACGATGCAAGGTTCTGAGAATGGTGTGCCTCCCTCGACATCAAGCAACAGTACACCTCGGTAGGCTACCTTCAAACTAATGGCCTAGCCGAGATCACAAACCAAACTATTTTAGAAGGGTTGAAGACCAAAATCGACAGAGCCAAAGGCCAATGGGCTGATGAACTGAATAGCGTCCTATGGGCATATCAGACGATGCCTCGGGCAGCCACGGGGGAAACCCCGTTCAACCTAACTTATGGCACTGAGGCCATCATCCTAGCAGAGACCGGCCAACTGACGCTTCGAACTGAGGCATATAGTGAAGCCAAAATTAGTGAAGAACTTAGAATAAATTTAGACTTGTTGGAAGAAGTCCAAGAATAGGCACGGATAAGAGTAGCAGCCTAGTAGCAGAGAGTAACCCACTAGTACAACTCAAGGGTGAAAGAGAGACACTACCGAGAAGGAGCCTCATCATTACAAAAGTCAAGGTTCCCGAGCTTGGTATATGCAAGCTCGGCCCCAACTGGGGAGGTTCCTACAAAATCAAGCAAGTCGCCAGCCTCGACACATTTTGGCTCGAACGCTTAAGTGGAAGACCAGTCCCTCGGACATGGAATTTAGAGAATCTCCAGATGTACTACCAATGAATGTAATCCTTGTTAACTGAACAATGAATGCTAGTGCAAAGTTCCTCCCCCTTGGCCTTGTGTTTTTAGTGTACAAGTTCTTATTTTTTTACAAATAGCCAAGACCCCTCGGCCACACGGCCAGTCGACGCGTACAACCTCCCCCAAGGCCCTACGCTTGGGCTGGACTATGGTCGAGAGACTCGAGACATACAGTTCTTTGTGAACTAATCGCCCGCCTAGCCTTTACGTTAAGGCAAGGAGTAACAAGAGCCTCAGTTGCAAAACTCAGCTAATAACCTCGACCTACAACAAATAAGCACACTAAAGATAACTTAAGTACCTCACCAAGCAGGAATGACACGATGTCCTTGGTCAGGCGTGCCTCAGTAACATCGGCTGCCCGAAGGATCACCCTTGGGCGCCTCTGAAGAAGGTAAGCTAGGTCGGCCAAGGTATCACACCCCTCGGCTTCACGTGCTTAGCGTGACAAAGGTGTAGCACAACCTCGAGCACCTTAGCGATTCACCTCGACCTCACCTGACCAATCCCTAAGGGGACAAGGAGCAAGTTAGGAGAGAAAATGACAATCCCCTTTCCTCACCGCCGAGGGAAGGGGGCCCGAGCACCTCGGTGGCATAGCTCGACCTTGGCCAATGCCCTTTAACTTCTTAAAGCGAGCGACTAAGTAATGGACCACTTTGTATAACGAATTTTGCTACTTGTAACCTCTCGAAGGGGGGGGGGGGGGCATAGACCCCTCGGTAAAAAAAGAAAAAAATAGAAGAGGCAAGAAGCAACAAAGGCATAAGATATGCAAAAAGAGTATTACATTAAGTATTCAATTTTCGACACTTACAAAAGTTTTTGCCTCGGACGAGGAGGCTGAACCCCTTTACAGAAAACAAAAATAAAAAAAGAAAAGCATAAAGGCAGGACGCCTAAGCGCCACCCTCGACAGAAGGGGCAAGGGAGTCCTCGGCGGTAGCTGTGTCGATAGGGATCTCAGAAGGAACCTCGGGAGGAAGAGCATCGATGTTTGGGAGCACCTTTAGCTTGTCCACTTGGAAGTCTGGCACCAGCCTCAACAGCTCCTTTTTCGTGTCCTTAATCCCTTCCAGGTAGGCCTTGGCGGCGTAGTCGGCAAGACACTTCTGATACTCCGCCGTTGTTTTCCAAACATGGACGACTTCTCTAAAATTCGCCTCAGCCTTTGTTGCCTGGGCCTTGGCCTCTGCTGCCTACTTCTGGGCCTCCAATGTGACCCCATCAATACAGGCACGCTCTAGCTCAGACTTCTTCATCTGCTCTTGAAGCCTAGTGGTCTGAGCCTTCTCCGCCTTCAAGTCATCCTCCAGCGTATGCCCAAGTTTCTTCTCCTCTCCCAGAGCCAAGAGGGTCTTGTCTTGACTACTCTCAGTTGAAGCAACCCACACTGTGAGCTGCTCGTTCTTCTCCGTAGACCGATCCAGGCGGTCGAGGAGGAGGCTGACTCGATCCCCCAGGTTGACGTAGTGCCGATAGACCTACAGCAAACACGTCTCCATCAGCAAAGTAAACAAAAACAAATAAGTAGCGAACTAAAAGTTAGTTGGAACTCACCTTAGCCAGAAAGTCTAGGCCCTAATCCAGGACGGTGATGGGGTCTACATTCATCTGGGCGGAACACTCATGTGAGGAGTTCCCCTATTCAGCTGGCTCCGATGAGGACGGTGGGGCAGACAAAGGCTTGGTTGCGGGCCCCTTCGGTGCAACAGGGGCCTCCTTCCTTCACTCACCGTCCTCGGCTGGGCAATCCTTTTGTGCTAACTTTTTTGTCGGAGGATGAAGTGCCTCAGGCGGCCTCTTCTTGCTGGTCTCCTTCGGACGACCCCCTTCTGCTGGCCTCTTCCCACAGTCATCCTCTCCACTAGTGGGGGCTTGAGGCCAAGATGATCTCTTGGTAGGTGTGGAACCCCTCTTGACAGGCACGGGCGTCCCTCCGGCAGGTCTCCTCAGCGTTTGCCCTCCCGACGTCCCCTTGGATGGGGCCTTCTTCTTGGCCAGGGCAGTCTCTAGCAATATCCTCTTCACGTCCAACGACATCTTTGCAAAAAAAAAAAAAAAAAAACGATAGAAGTCAGCATCTCCAAGTAAAGCAAAAGCCGATGTGTCAAAAGGTCGACAACAGGAGTTCTCCTATCGAGGGGAGTAGAGTCGAGCCCTGCAAAAACTAAGGGAAGCTCCACCTCCACCAGGGGCTTGGCCTGGAGCATCCCAACACGATTAGGTGGGATATTACAGCAGCTTCATTGTCTCGAAGTAAAGGGTTGGACTTCTCAGCGGACAGGTGCATCTCCCCCCAGCCTGATTTAAACGACCAATCCTCGGGATAGGAAACAAAGAAAAACTTGCTCTTCCAATTGTGGACGGACGAAGGGTTGCCTATGGGTCGGCCTCTCCGAGGCTGGAAGCAATATACACCGCCCTCGGTAGAGTGTGCCGTTGGCACGAACATGGCACGAAACATCTTCGATGTCAAATCCATGTCCCAAAGTCGAGCCACCACCGACATGGCGACAATGGTCCTAAGGGCATTGGGGGCTAATTGGCTAAGTGTAACCCCATACCACTTTAGCAGCTCGAAGATCAGAGGATGAAGGGGAAATTTGAGGCCGAACTCTAAAAAGTGCTGGTAGACACGGATCTCCCCCTCATCTAACGTTTATGGCCGATCATTAGTGTCGGGGACCCTAAGTCTATAGGACCGAGGGATGTAGTACCTCCTAGCCAGGGGCTTCACTTGGTCATAATTCAGAACATTATCGTGCTCTGGACGTAGCAGACGCCCAATGTTCATCCCTTGATCAACATACTCAGCCACTGCCCTCGTGCTGGGCTCGAGAATCTCTTCCCCCACTACCACCAGGGGGGACCCCGCGGCCTCCCTAGGCGTGACGGATGCGGTGCTCTCACAGGGAGAGTCCTCGCCTCGTTTACTGCACTCGGCACCTCCTAGGGCAATCCTCTCCCTCAATACCTCGACCTCTCACCATGGGGCTGGCAGGTGATGGGGTCCGGTAGGAGCTTGCCCCCGAGGGATCTGATAGTTCATAGCACTCTAGGTCAGAATCAGAGTAAGACATGGCGGCTAGGTGTTTACCTAAGACGAGGACGAAGGTTGGAAAGTGATGTAGGCACATTAGGTAGGCCTTTGCCACGTAGCCAAAGGGTGGAGCCAATCATCATGTCTAGCAAGGCGGAGGTCAGCACCCAGCGCGGGGCTAATGGTGCGACCCTACACAGCGAGCTTGGATGACCGCCCTGTCAGGGCCGGATTGCATCCTGACTGTCCACATGTGTCTGCCTACAGGCGACCTCAAGTATAAATAGGGCATGCCACCCCCAAGGTAAGGGATCTCTCTCTGGCCACCAAACTTTCATCTTTCCAAACTCTCTTGCTCTCTAGCTTTTTGGTGACCTTGTCCGAGCTCCTCGGACCTTGTTCGCCTCTCTGCTACGCCCTCACTAACTTGACCGTTAGTGTCCCCGCCTCGGGTTATCACCCGGGGCCTCTGACGTTCCATTCCTTGTAGGTACTTGGCCTTAGCCGACCTCGGGCAAACTTCACCAGCCCTTGATTGTAATCCACTTTGAGATCCTCTGGCCCTTGGCCTCAGCACCCCCCGAATCCATCCACTAGCCATCTCGTACAGGAAGTGGAGCAAATTTATTGTGTTGTCCTCGACCAATCTGAGTATTTACAGAAAGCACTAAGGAAAGCGAGTAAGTCGAGGGCTCTAGGAAGCAAAGGTCTCTTGAAGGCAAAGGCATTCGAAAGCAAATGACGAGAAAATACACGACTCAGGCCCCTATTTAAAGAAAAATGGATGGCCTACATTGCACCCAATCCAACAGTTACGTAGCAACTGCCTCTATGGCCCCGTCCACTGACCAACATGCATCACTCACCTTGGGAAGACAAAATAATGTCGAGCGAATCGACCGGTCCTCTCGCCGCGACTCGCTGGTCAGCCCAACCATGTTGACCCAGTGAACGCACGACCCGGATCACCTAGATCCCGTCTCCCCTATGGTCGCGACATCGAACCCGTCGCGGGCATGAGCTTGACTTGTCAGTTTGGAGACCCATTTCACATACGACCCATAGCTAACACCGAAGTTGAGACCTCCACGAACTCACCTCCACACCAACACGGAGACAGGGCAGGGGGCAAGGTCTCCCCTCACGCACTTACAACAGTGATCTCAAAGCTAAGGCCAAGGCCTCCCCAATAGAAGGAGCCTCTACGACACCCCCTATAGAAGGGAACAAAGCCGAGTCGATGCCACTGCAGGCTACAACATGGAAGAAGGTCCAATGGCGCCTTCCAGTACAACCGACACACTCCCTTCGGCCGAAGTCGAGGCCCTCAGCTCGGACCTCCACTATGGCCTCAGGAGTGGGGGGAAAATGATGTAGGCGCACATGGTCTCATCCTATCACAGGCCTACACGTGTCAGGTGGTGCAGTTCAGAGCAGACCCAATTAGGGCGTGTGCGGAATAGAGCTCGACGGGCTTTGCAAATCCAATAGTGCGAAATCACCTAGCAACCTCAAAAGGCTGCACTCCCTGCATACGGACCACATTCATACCATCCGAGTTCACCTACCTCCAAGTGGCCTCAAGTATAAATAGGAGGTGAGCCCCCCAAGGTAAGGGTTTGAGTTGAGACTCTCTAGTTAGCACTTGAGAATTCTTGTGGCCTCATCTGAGTGTTTCCACCTTAAGCCTCGTCTACCTCATATCCTCTATACTAACTTGAGCATCGAAGTCTCCACCTTGGACACCAAATCGATGCCTCTAATGATCTCTTTCATCCACTCCTTGCAGGACCGACCTACTAGTCCTCAGCCACCTTGGACTTGGGACACCTTGATCACACCTTGACTTATAAATGAATTGACAATATTTTCCTCGGCCCATTCCAAGCATCAACAATTTGTATTTGTACTCCTCCTTCGTGACTGAGTGTTTATCATGCGCCCTTAAGATATTTTGTGATCTTTTGATGACTTAGTTGGGTGAGTGGCAAGCAACGTCGACGGTGAACAAATACACAAATTTATGGAATAATACAAACATCCCCCCTCGTCACCTTAACCATTCTGGAATTATTGTGCCCGTGGGATGAATTCCGCGCAGCTTCTGCCGACATATGAGCTGAGTCACCCAGAGTACCATGGAATCCAGATTTTCTATTCACTTTCTCTACCTACAACTTACCCACAGTTCTCTGCGGCCGTATATCCCACAATACAAGATGATGATGTGTGTGTATAATTCAAGACAGGTAAAGAATATCCAATAATATAAGATGATGATGTGTGAGTAATTCAAGACAAATAGAGTGTGGGTAGAACTGTAGAAGGTAGTGGGCAGTAAATGATGTAAATCTAATTTGAATACTGTGAAGCTGTACTTGGTAAAGAATCGAAAAGTTGGAATTAGGCTTATTTTGAGTAGCTTTTTGGAAAAAGCCCTCTTAAATGGGCTAATTATTTTTATTGAAGGTCGGATTCGATCCCAAGTTCCCTGCCTCCCTACAACCAGCCATTCTTCAATTGGGTTAAAGAGAATTCAACACCCAAAGTTTTGACAATCCTAATATAAAAAAAAAATCTTGAAATAAGTAGAAAATTCAGCCAATCCTTGACCGAAATTATGTACCGTTTTCTATGTATATTTCTTCTGGTTGACCATCTTGAATGAAATCAATTTGGAATTTAATAGGGGCCCACTTACAAATAATGGAAATATGCAAGGTGTCAAGGTGTCAACTGCTATTTGACAAGGTCTCTGACGGGTTGTAGCAGAGACTTGGTTAACTTAAAAAACTGGTGATTAATTGAATTAATCGGTATTATATTATATATAAATATATTGTATTTATAATTATCTATTTTATAATATATATTATCTGATACATTAATGTTATATATTTATAGTATTCATAATATAATATATTATACATTTATTTATTTATAAAATATATATTATAAACATAAAAAACAAGAAACCAAAATATCGAAACTGATCAACCGATTAACTAATTGATTCAATTTGATTTTGATTAGGGAATTTTCAAAAACCGAAAGTATCGGTACAGTTTCAAAAAACACCCCATGATTTTATTAATCAAACTGTAAACACCCCTTCTAATAGCGGGAGTGATCATGAGTCATGGCCCATTTAATTCCGGAAAATGTAATTTTGTGAATTGACCCTTTTGCAAATAATTATAACTCGAGCCAAAATTTCTGATGTACCCCACAGAAAAAGCGCAAAGGCATTGAGAAATTTGAAATATTATATACGTACAGAAAATATAAAAACAAGGAAAATTTTTCATTAGTACCTTGTAATTTGGGTTTAGTGTCACTTTGCTCCCTGAATTTTAAAATGTAATAATTTAGTATCCAAATTTTCAAAACATAATAATCCAGTACCTGCCGTTAACCAGTCCGTCAATCAGTTGTTAAGTGACATTTGAAAAGATACAAATGTCCATGGAGTGTCATCTAATTTTCTTTATTAATTACCCAAATGTTGATAAAAAATGAACAATTTCTAGTGATCCCAATTTTTTTGAATAGAAGAGGCAAGAATTTGAGACTGTTCAATTTTATCAACGTTTGGATGATTGGTAAAAAGAATTAGATGACACTCGATGGGCATTTGTATCTTTTCAAATATCACTTAATGGCTGGTTGACAGACTAATTAACAACATGTATTGAATTGGCACGTTTTAAAAGTTTGAGTACTGAATTATCACATTTCAAATTTTAGTAGCTTCAAATCCCCTCTCCATGCCATGCCAGGCATTTCTTCCTCCTCTCTCTCCAACTTTAATTGCTGAAATCATGAAACCCCAGAAGACCAAACCCAAGAAAATTAACTCCTATTTCTCATTTTGCTTCAGGTTCTAAGGCCAAGTCCTCAATCCCAACTGACATGAAACCAGCAGAAACTTGGTGGCTATGGTGGTCGGAGAAGAAAGTGCTAGGTCTCCTGGTCAAGTCGGTCATCAGCTTCAACTTTCTTCAGACATTATTATTGTCTGATCTCTCCATTATCTAATCTAACCGTCTTAACCTAGATTTAAAAAAGGCAGGCAGCTAGGATAAGAGAAGTGTCGACTCTCTTTAACGAAAACCTCGCATTGGCGGTGAATTAGTTGCTTAACTCCCCCGAGACCAGCATAGAGAAACTCATTTTCTCTTTGTTCTCCCGCTCGTTCAAACTATCAACAACCGAAGGAGGTGCATCAACCATCCCCATCAACATTCTCGAAACCTCAAGACTTAAGTATTCTATATGGATGTCCTCGGCATCTCTAAGTCCAAGGACGACTTTATGAAGGTGATATAAAGCACCGACAAAGAGGAAGGGGGAAGAGGGCGGATGCTATTTAAATCCCAAAAAAAGCTATAAACGATCAACTATATAAAGTTTCAAATCGATGGTTAGCCTTGCTACGACTGGTGATAGATTCTCTGTTCTTTTGAATCTTTTATTGTCTATCTACATATTAAAATCGAAAGAGAAAGGTAAATTAAATATTGTCTATCTATATATTAAAATCGAAAGAGAAAGGTCAATTAAACACTGAAAAACTCTGTGGAATTTGTTGATGATCTTCATTATACAAGGTACAGCCTATATATACAATTTCCTACGCCTGAATTTAGGAGATTCAGTTTCAGTAGGAAATTACTAATTACAAGTTCTACTAATTGCAAGTTCCCCAAGAAATCTGAGAAACTACTATCCAAATACATCTAGGAAACGTGGAGATTTGGTTTCCCAATACTCCCCCTCAAATTGGCGCATGCAGATTTCGAATGCCCAATTTGCCAAGGAAATATGCGAATTTCTCTTTTCCCAAAGCCTTCGTCAAGATATCAGCCAACTGCTCAGTGGTTCAAACATGGCAAGTGGCAATGTTTCCACGCCGTATCTCATCGCGAACAAAATGACAGTTGACCTCAATATGCTTTGTCCGCTCGTGGAACACTAGATTCGTGGCTATGTGCAAAGCTGCCTGATTGTCACAATACAATCGTGCTGGTTCATCATGCGCCACCCCAAAAGACAGAAGAAGTTTCTTCATCCACTTCAGCTCATAGCTTGTCGCAGCCATCGAACGATATTCGGCTTCTATAGAGGATGCGACACGGTATGTTGTTTTTTCGTTTTCCAAGAAATCTACGACTGCCCCAGTAGAACAAAGTAGCCAGTCAACGACTGTCGTGTCAGTGGGAAACTTGTCCAATCAGAGTCGCAATAAGCATATAGACGCAGATCACTATCAGAAAGGAACAATATACCTTGTCTTGGATATCCTTTCATATAATGCACTACACGCAGAGCTGCCTCCCAATGTTCTTGTCGTGGGCTTTGCATAAACTGAGCTAGGATATGAACACAATAACACAGCTTAGGACATGTAATGGTCAAGTAGATCAACCGTCCCACTAATCGTCGATACTGATTCAGATTTTCCATAAGAGCGCCCTTTTCTAGTGCAAGATGATGATTCTGTTCAATGGGTACGGGTGTTGGTTTGGCTCCCAAGAGTCCACATTCCGAGATGATGTCTAGGGCATATTTCCATTGAGACAAAAAGATTCCCTCAAGGCCACGAGCTACTTCAATCCCTAGGAAATATTTGAGTGGACCCAGATCTTTCATATGGAAGCATCGATGGAGATACTTTTTGAATTTTACAATGGCAGCAGTATCATTTCCTCCAACAATCAGGTCATCAACATATATCAGCACGTGCAAACGAATATTGTGTTTGCAATAGGTGAACAGAGAGTAGTTAGGATACGACTGGACAAACCCGAACTGTATCAAGGCCATTGTTAACTTTGAGAACCAACATCTGGGAGCTTGACGTAGTCCATAGAGAGATTTCTTCAGTTTGCACACCTTTGTTTGATCCTTAGATGCAAATCCTGGCGGCAACTGCATGTATACTTCCTCATTCAAATCCCCATGTAAGAAGGCGTTATGTACAGCCATCTGATGCAATTCCTAGTTCCTAGTGGCCGCCACGGCTAAGAAGGTCCGAACTATCGTCAGCTTGGCCACAGGAGAAAAAGTCTCATTGTAATCTAACCCTTCAACCTATCTATTCCCGAGAACAACTAGGCGCGCCTTATACTGTTCAATTGTCCCATCTGAATTATATTTGATCTTATAAGCCCATTTACTCCCTATTGCCTTTTTTCTAGGAGGTCGAGATTCCAATGTCCATCTACCATTATCCTCCAGGGCCTAGATTTCCTTCCTCATAGCTTATCCCCATTTCTCACTTTTTATTGCCTCAGAAAAACTGGTAGGCTTGGCTCCTGCAGTGACTGCAGCTAAGAAGGCTTGATGTTTAGTAGAGAAGTTAGTACATGTCACATAATTTGCTATGGGATAGGGAGTCGTACCTGAGGACTTTGATTCAGAGTTGGCTTGAGTGTGAATGGGGTCTTTCAAACATCGAGCAGTTTAGGTTACGCAGGGCTTTAACAAAACAAACGACGCGCGATGTCGATGTCCCCTACCAAGTTGTTCTTCTAGTGCTGGATCCACACTAATTCTGTCCTCTCCATCATTAGCTTCCATTTCCTGCACACCCCCTCCATTGCCTTTCTCCTCCTCTCCTCTATGAATATGTTGAAAGCTCTCCCTATCATTCGCACAAATATCGTCTTTGGCACTTCCCCTGTCTTTATGTCCCCCATGGCTGTGAAAAACATCATCATCAACTACAACTGCAATTGCCGGGCTAGGGTTGTCTTCAAGAGTTACTTCTAAATCACTGACCTATGGAAATATGTTTTCATGGAAGACTACATCGCAGGAGACGAAATATTCACCGCTCTCGACATCATATACGTGCCAACCTTTCTTTCCATAGGGATAGCCTACAAAAACACACTTCCGACTCCTCGCTCCAAACTTATCCTTATCTCAAGGACTCCAATGAGCATAGCAGAGACAACCAAACACTCTTATTTGTTCGTATTGAGGTGTTGTCTCGAACAGTACCTCGTATGGAGTCTTCCTGCCAAATACGGAAGAAGGTGTCCTATTTATTAAGTATGCAGCAACAAGACACACTCCCCCCAAAACCGAATAGGTAAACCTGCTTGAAACCTCAATGCTCTGGCAACATTCAAAATATGCTTATGTTTTCTTTCCACTCGACCATTCTGTTGGGGTGTTCCAACATAGGAGGTCTGATGCAGAATGCCATGAGTCTCGAAGTATGACTTCAGGCCTTTAAACTCTGTTCCATTATCACTTCGAACAACTCTGACTTACTTGCCAAATTGGCGTTCTGCCATGGCACAAAAATTCTGAACAATATGTGCTACTTCACTTTTTTCAAGTAGCAGGTAAACCCACACAACACGAGAATAATCATCAACAATGGTTAGAAAGTAAACGGCACCACAAGAGGCAGGTACTTTATAAGCACCCCATGTATCACAATGAATTAGAGAGAAACAATCATCAGCTTTATGTTTACTTTCAGGAAAAACTTCCCTAGTTTGTTTTGCTCTGTAACAAACATCACATGGCTTATCTCTTTCAGGTCTATTGTTTAATTTACCTACTTTAGGAAGTGAAGATAATATCTATTTAGACGGATGTCCCAATCTACGGTGCCACAACTCCCATTCACTCATTTTACTTGTTCTATTTGTCCGAACTGGTGCTGCTCCTCTAAAATGATAGACCCCATTACACTGCTCACCCGCTCCAATCAGAGTCCTCGAGGTTTGGTCCTGTATCACGCACAACTTCTTAGTAAAAGTGAGTACAATTTATCTCTTGCAATAATTTAGCTACAAAAATAAGGGTGCAGTTCATTCTTGGTACAAAAAACACATGATGTAAATAAATATTTCCACCCAAATGCACAATCCCTTCCTTTACTACAGTAGTTTGCTTCCCATTGGGAAGTTCCACCGGAAACGATGTAATATTACGAACATCAATCAATAAATTAATTTCTCCAGTCATATGGTGCGACGCCCCAGAATCAATTATCCAATCAGCAAAATTTTTCTTACCGGAAAGTCTTTTAGTTTTATGTGAATTCAGAATATTGAGAAGTGTTGTCCATTGGTCTTCACTCAGCCCCGAAAACCCGTTTCGGTCATGATCATTTGTGGTTCCAACCTTCCGTCCTCCAGTCTCACTTCCCGCTGCTTGGGCAGCGTTTGCTCTTGCCTTGTTTCCTCGTCCTCGTCCGCCGAACATGGTGAAAAGTCTATCGATATACGACGAGCAACGGTCACCTTCAGGTAGTTGTTTGGTGTGCTCTACAGGCGGTAATCAAAGATTACGACAGTCACACAAATCCTCCCAACTTCAGGGGTTCGTCGAACTCCAGATGAGGTTTGCGAAACAAGTGAGGCCACAATACCTTGCAGAATAATCCAAGAAAACCCAAGGGCCTACGCAACAGGATCAGATTCCGGAGGATATATCGATCGACCGGCAGAATACACAACAGGAACCATCAACCGGCCCGAACTAGTTTTTAGTTCATGAAAACCAGGTCAAACACTCCGCTTCGTGCTTCGGCATAGGATCTGTTAATCTCGATCATACTCCGTCGCACTGTAGAAACCATACGGTTTGGAAGGCAGGGTCGAAGAAGTCCTCCCGAAAACAGAGGAGAGAGAACAGTTTGTGTTGAAGATGACGAAACTCTCTCTGGATTTCGTAGAATGCGAAGCCAAACTCTGGTCACTGTCTCAGAGATGGGGATGATGAATCAATCGGCTTTGAGGGATTGGAAGAATGTTGCCGCTCAGAAGTTTCACTGCCGCTGGTCTGGTTCAGACGGAAAAGAGTCCAGTCTTCGCTGCCGCTGGTTCTGCTCGAACAGGGAGAGAAGAGGAACTGTAGCTTCGCCACCGCTCTTTTCTGCTCAGAAGTTTCGCTACTGCTTCTCTGGTCCAGACGGAAAGAGTCCAGTCTTTGCCGCCGCTGGTTCCGCTCGAACAGGGAGAGAAGAGGAACAGTAGCTTCGCCGCCGCTCTTCTGGGTTGGGTTCAAATGGAGGGGGTGAGCTACAGTGCCGCTCTTGGAAACTGGAGCGCAGAGTCTGGACTCTGCCGGCGAATGCGGTGTTGCTCTCAGCAACTTCGTTACTGCTGCTGATTTACAGATCGTAGAACACAGACCTCTTTCTCCCGTTTCTTATGGCTCTGATACCATGAAAAACTCTGTGAAATTTGTTGATGATCTTCATTATACAAGGTACAACCTATATATATACAATTTCCTATGGCTGAATTTAGGAGATTCAGTTTTAGTAGGAAATTACTAATTACAAGTTCTACTAATTGCAAGTTCCCCAAGAAATCTGGGAAACTACTATCTAAATACTTCTAGCAAACGTGGAGATTTGGTTTCCCAATAAACACTTTAGCTCGATTTTTTATTCCAGTTGATTATTAGTGAGAGAGTCTCAGCTTTCACGCATTTAATTCTAGGAAATTGAAAGTCAAGGCGGAAGTCTTATTCTCCATTGTCTAATTTTCGTTGTTTTTTATTTGAATGAAATAGAAAAAAGAAACCCTAATCCGTATTTTTTATTTATTTTAAAATTTTAGCATACATGAAAACGTTTGAAACGTATATTGTTCTAACTTATTGGGTGGGTTCACGTAGACGTTGCTTTCTGTGCGTAGGAAAGATCTATATGTTCGTGGGAAAAACAAAAGAAAATATGATAGGAAGAATCTGAGAAGAAAGATGTCAATCAGTCGATTCAATAAACCAAGTTAATTTGTTCAGATTCCGGGAAACTCCCTGGGCACTGGGCTGTGCCATAATCTGGCAAAACGCAGTAACAGGCAGAGGAAAAAGAGAGAATTCCATTTCGATGTCTCACCATTCCTCTCACATCAGATCGGGGAAACCATCAAAGATGTTTCAACTAGTCAATAACCCAGTGGATGCGAGTATGCGACTCAATAGATGAGAATACGAAAACAACAAATTGACGAAGACCCATTTCCAGCTGAATTGTATACTTGCTCTGTTCATTAATTATTCCCCATTATTACTTGTATACTTGCTCTGTTCTTTTACTTCGCTATCTTTTCCCTTTTTTTTACCAAAAATGAAAAAAAAAAGTAATTAAAATCCAAGAGAAGTAAGCAATTATATATAATAATTTGCTTGTCGAGCTGTTTATCTGGTCATTTAAATGAATTAATTAATGAACAAATAAATGAATTAATGGAATCAATACAGTTACAGACTTACAGTATACCATATCCCTCTCTCCAACATATACATTTTCAAGTATGAGATTATTCTGTATTACTATTTGTTGCTTGTAATAGTAGTAATAAAATAATAAAGGGATTTTCCATGATCCTAGATGGTCCTGCTGAATCTCAAACCAGCGTGGAACAGGACGAAGTGGAAGGATCAAATAAGGCCGGGAGCAAATATTTCCTGGCGTTTGAACCATGCGCGTTATAGCTCCCACCAGTGGTAGAATCCACTAAGAGCTCCCCTGCGTAACCCGGATATGCCCCCTTGGCGAACACGCCGGGGCAAGCCGAGGCAGCCTCGAGAGGGGCATCCGGCGATCCCTGGAAGTAACCATTGCCAAAGGGGTTGGTCACTGTTCCGGCCAAGAGAGCAGCCAGGTTGGTCACCATACCGTCCAGACCCACGTCGTTGTTTGGTGCGACCAAGGGCGGGGTCTGGGGTCCGTAGATGGGCTGGTGGAATGGCCATGTACATTTACCGGGGCACTGTATCTCCGAGTTGCCCACCCAGATGTACACAAACGTACTGTTTCCATTCCCCCCCGGTGTCCCGTTTGATGATGAGCTAACAGAAGAACCGTGAGTCCCGCACCTCCTCGAGCAGAAGCCTTCAACGGCCACATCGGAAGCTGTCAACACGACGTTGATGGCATTCTTTTTGTTTCCCCTCTCGGCCAATTGAACGATTTGGTTACTGGTGAGATATTTCCCAACAGAGTACTTCTTGTCCAGGAGCTGCTTACCCATCTGGAGGATGAGCGAAGGGTGGTGCTTCTTAGAGGTGTTATTCTGGTAGTACTTCTCGGTGGTTTTCCACCAGGTGACAACGGAAGGTTCGATCTGGGGGGTCTTTTTTAAAGCTGATGAAGAAGTCGTGGAACCGGAAAGAGAGGAGAGGAAATCAGAGATGATGGCACGCTGGGAGGGCTTGAAGTTGCCATACCAAATTAGAGAAATGGAGAATTTTCCGGATAGAAGGGGACCATTGTGGTATTCTAAGTGCAGAGGCTGCTCTGATACCAGCTCATTGAGTCGCCTTGCTGCGGAGGAGATATGGAGCAGGGAGATGACCAACAATAGTTTGAAGAGAAGCTTGGTTGAAAGTGAACAAGTCATATTAATTAATTTGTGGCTTTCTAGTGTAGTGGGCTGTATGTCTACACACCAGAAAAGAAGAGGAGATGGGTCTTGTCTTAGACAGGTAGTGATCGAGTGCTGTGGAGAATGGATTGGGTGATTGGGGGGTTTATATAGTGGAAACAGAAGAGTAATTTTATAATTTTACTGGTTGCCATGATCAATAACTCTTGAAAGTTAAGAGGAGAGGAAAAAAAAAAAAGCGATGAGCGGTGAGTGAACTGGAAATGGAAGATTTAAGCTAGAGGCGTGTCCAAGTGCCCCCAGTGGTGCAACAACGCGTTTGCTTATGTGTGCAAGGTTTAGTTAGAGTTTCGTCACTGACCTGGCTTGTCCATTGACAGCTAATTGGTTGCTCCTTATGAATTCTCAAATTTCTCAGCAAGGCACTTGACAAGTTAAAGTCTAGAAGAGTCGAGAAGGTGCAAAGGATTCAGCAAGGTGGACGGTGCATCCAATTTTGGATCAAATCACTATAGCTTTATTATTTACTTTGGGACTTGGGTAGCTTTTACTTTTTAGAGAGTTCCAAAGGAAGTCTGATTTCCAAATCTTAACATCTTCAACTTGTATATCAATGTTGAGAATGATTTTTTACTCTTAAAAGTTTATTTGTATCTGAAAATTTGATAGTTTATTTAAGGGTCCGTTTGGTTTATGTCGAAACCGGAATCATTATCAGATGGAAAAGCAGAATATACCGGGAGGGCATAGCCCGCCTTGCCCTATGCCCAATACAAAAAGCACTCATCATTACCCTCTCAAAACCTACCACAATTATTTTAGACCAGAATGAGAATTAGAATCGGAATCAATTGGAATGAGGGTGAGGGAATAATCAATCATTCAAATGGAGGAATTTTATTCCACTAGGAAGGAACCCACTCAACAATTGGAGTCATTCCGACTTTGAATCCAAATCCCTATTCCCACTATGAATTCAAACAAGCAGCATCAGATTGATACTATTTGTGAGAATCGCACAAAAAGCCATTTCAAATTTTCTTTTTACACAATAAAAAAAGATGCCAAGAAATGCATTCGACTATTCTATAGGCCAATCCCCATCTCGAGGATCCTGCTCTCACCACCGCAGCCCCCCACATCGCGAATTTTAACAACAACCTCAACTACAGACCATCGTCGACCCTACCTAGTTCCAAGCAATGCAACATAAAGTTGACTAGATCTTGGTGATGATGCAGACATTGGGATCTACAGCACAACCTCCTTAGAGCGTCCCCCCTCCTGCCCTACCATTTACCATGGCTGATCCTTTCTCTAAGGAAGGATATGGTGCGGTCTGACCAAGAAAGGCAACATTCATCAAGAAGGTTAGACTCCTCAGCCTGATCCTGTGAACGCAATGACCGCAGCAAGACACACCGTTCTGCTCGAGTTCCGGTGAGAGAAAGGCTCGAAAAAAGGATGCAGCAATAACCAGTCTCCATCGTAGGGTCCAGCTCAGTAAAAGATCACCCGGCGATGCCCAAGAAAGAAAGGGTAACACATGCAGCCCAAGACGACAAGGACGTGGAGATCAGAGAGCTTAGGTAGTGCCTGATCGAGTTGGAATGTAGCCAAGTTGAGAGAAGCATGACTCCTCCCATGGTCCAGCTCGCGAAACTCAACAACCAGCTCGCCAAAGAGCTAGTCTTCACCCAGGACATCGTGGATGAGCTCCCCCCAACCGGCTGGTGAGCTCCATAGTTCAAAAAGTACGACAGATCAATAGACCCCAACGACCATGTGGAAGGCTTCAAGGCCCTGATGATGTCGCATGGTTTCTCTGAAGTTTTGATGTGCAAGGCCTTCGTTGCCACTCTCAAAGGAGTTGCTTGGACATGGTAGTATTCCCTTTAACCATGCTCCATCTCTTCTTGGGAGCAGTTGGAGAGCCAGTTCCTGGCACAATTCGCCGCAAGCTAATGACACTAAAAGACTTTGGCTAGTCTCATGCAAGTGTGGCAGAGGAAGAGAGAGACTCTAAGAGAGTACTTGGCGAGGTTCAACGCTAAGGCCCTACAAGTTCGCGCCCTTAACCAATTAGTAGCGGTCATAGCCGTCATGCAATGCCTGCGCCCCTCCCCCTTCAATTTCTCAATATCAAAGAAGCTTCTTCAAGACATGGACGTATTGATGAAACATGCCCAGAAGTACATCAACGTCGAAGAGGCGCAAGCTCAACTAAGAGGCGAGGAAGAACATCCTGATAGGAAGAGGAGGGACCCCGACGACCGCAAGATAGAGAGGGCAGACAGAGATAGCAAGAGACAAGACTGCTGACCAGATAGAAGACCGAGGACTCCACGGCCGACCTATAGAAACTTCACGCCGTTGAATGCTCATTGGTTAGAGATTCTGATGCAGATTCGTGACTGCAACTACGTTAGGTGTCTAGAAAAGATGAAGTCCCAAAACAACAAAAGAAATAGAGACAAATATTGCGACTTCCATCGATACCACAACCGCGAAACGAAAAACTTCCACAACTTGCGCCACCACCTCAAGGACCTGATCAGGAGTGGGTACCTCGGGGGATTCATCGACACCCAGGAGGATAAACCAAAGGAGGAATTGCACCTAGAAGCCAGACCTCTAGCCATAGCTCCCCCAACTGGACTCATCACCACGATCTAAGGAGGCATGGCCGCTGGAGGGGAAGGTAGCTTGGGCAACAAGGCATATGTGTGGCTCCTTGAGATCGACGATAGGGAGCAAAAGAGAAGGTGGGAGGATCCGATCACCTTCATCGATGATGACCTCAGGGGTCAGACCACGCACGATGATGCCCTTGTGATAACAGTTGAGATAGAAAACTTCGAAGTTCAACACATCCTGGTAGACACTTCGAGGAAGCCTTCGAACAACTCGACATTAGCAAGGACCGCCTCACCCTAGTCAACACTCCCCTGATGGGTTTCTACGGAGAGTCCCTCATGCCTAAAGGAAATATCATGTTGCCTTTGCTGATCGAAGATGGTGACATTACTACAATGTCAATGGTTGATTTCATCGTCGTCCGGTGCCTTTCGTCCTACAATGCCATCCTCAACCGACTAACCCTCAATTCACTGTGAGCCTTTGTTTCCACGTTCCACCTAGCAATGAAGTTCCTGACCCCTTATGGAGTGGGAGTAGGACGTGGAGACTAGAGAGCAGCATGACAATGGTACTTGAAGGCCTGCAGAGGAAAGCGCCAAGCAATGGAGACGTTGACAATCAAGAGCATAGACCTGCGGGATGAGCTAATGACGTAACGCGGCCAGCCTGTCGAAGACCTTGTACAGGTGCCACTCTCTGAAGAAGACCCTAAGAAGACGGTCTAGGTTGGATCCCTCTTAGAAGATCATTTATGGGAAGAGCTTGTGTAGCTACCGAAGGATAACGTCGACGTGTTTGCATGGTTTGCAGTAGACATGCCGGAGGTCAACCCTAAGGTCATCAAGCACCCCACAACTAGAATGCCGACTAGTGCTACTGACCCATTATTCACTACAGAACGGTGGCAAGTGATCAACAAAGAGGTCCAGAGGCTACTCGACGCTGGCTTTATCCGAGAAGTAAAGTACCTAGACTGGCTAGCGAATGTCGTGATGGTGAAGAAGGCTAATGAGAAGTGGAGAATCTGCATTGACTTCACTGACCTGAATAAATCCTATCCCAAAGATAGCTTCCCCCTACCGATGATCGACCAACTCGTTGATGCAATGCTGGGGCATGAACTCCTAAGCTTCATGGATGCATTCTTAGGCTACAACCATATCCAAATGCACCTGGACAATTAGGAGAAGACAACCTTCATCACCGACCAAGGACTTTTCTGCTATATGGTTATGCCCTTCGGCTTCAAGAACGCCGGTGCTACATATCAGCGACTGGTGAACCACGTCTTCAAGGACCAGGTCAGATGCAACGTAAAAGCCTATGTGGATGACATGCTGGTGAAGAGCAAGAAGGCCGAGCACCATCTAGTTGACCTCAAGGAAGTCTTCGACACCCTCAAGAAATATCGAATGAAGTTGAAGCCGACAAAGTATGCTTTCAGGTCGTATCTGGAAAATTCTTGGTACTCATGGTGACACAAAGAGGAGCTGAAGCCAATCCTAAGAAGATCAAGGCCATCCTCAACATGCAGTCACCTCAGACCTACAAGGAAGTGCAGCGCCCTTAGCAGGTTCATGTCAAAGTCTGCAAACCAATGCATACCCTTCTTCAAGGCCCTCAAAACTGAGCCCTGGGGACGAGCTACTGCTCTATCTCTTGGTTGGAGATGAGGTAGTCAGCTCGGTACTAGTAAAGGAGGAAGACTGAGTACAAAGGCCGATCTACTACACCAAGGTCTTGAACGGTGCAAAAACCTTGTACTCAAATCTGGAGAAGGTTGCCCTGGCCTTAGTCACTTCAGCAAGAAAGCTCAAGCCATACCTCAAAGCCCACAGCATCTGGGTACTTACCGATCAGCCTCTCAAGCAAGTATTGTAGTGGTTGGAAGTGTTTGGCCACCTAGTCAAGTGAAGTGTGGAATTAAGTGAGTTCGACATCAACTATGCACCTTGGCCCACCATGAATGCCCAGGCCTAAGCTGATTTCCTCGCTGAATGCACATTCATGACATAGGATCCAAGTGCACCATCACTCGTATGGACCCTTCACGTGGACGGTTCCTCTAACCCACAAGGCATTGGGGCTGGCCTCATCCTCCTCGACCCGGACAACACGGTAGTGGAGAACACAGACACTTTGAGGTGAGGACACCACCCATGGTGAGCTACCTACAAAGCGTTCAAGAGCTCATCCAACGGCTCAAACACTTCATCATTCAGCAGATCCCATGAGCCGAGAACATATGAGCTGATGTACTTTCAAAGCTCACTAGCTCGTCGTAGACCGACCTCGATCCAATAGTTCAGATGAATACTTTGGCTTAGCCCAGCATCACGTTGACCACCTTCCTCATCCTCCGTGTTCAGCATGGCCCATCCTAGGTGGATCCTCTAGTACTGTACCTTTGGGATGACACACTACTAGAAAACTGAGTTGAAGGCAAGAGACTCATACACAGGTCGACCCGATACTACCTCATCTAGGGATAGCTTTACCGTCGGTCACACACTCTCCCCTACCTGAGGTGTCTCTCCCCCCCCTCCCTCCGAGGCCAATTATGTCCTTAGGGAGATACACGAGGGTATCTGCAAAGATCACCCCGGTGCTCAAACCTTGGCTTACAAGGCACTTCGGCAAGGCTACTTCTAGCAGACCATGAAGTATGATGCAGCCCAGCTCATCAGAAAATGTGACTGCTGTCAGAGGCACTCCAACCTTCATCATCAGCCAGCGGTCTCCTTGAAGCCGATCACAAGCCCGTTGCCCTTCGCATATTGGGGAATGGATATCCTCAGACCTTTTCCTACCACGACCAGGCAAAAGAAGTTCCTTGTAATTGTAGTGGACTATTTCACCAAGTGGGTGGAAGTCAAAGCCTTGACAAGCATTACTGTGCAAAATGCCCGGAATTTCTTCTAGCAAGGTATTGTCTATTAGTTTGGCATTCCTCGGGTTCTCATCATTGACAAGGGCACATAGTTTATTGATTGTAAGTTCAAAGCCTTCTGTGTTGACCTAAAGATCGACCATCGATCGACTATGCTCGGCAGCTCCTCAACTCACCTTCCCTTGGCCTGGAAAAGTCTGGTCTTCAGACTGTGCAACAAGGTTCGATTGGGCGTACAGGACCACACTGTGAGTAGCACACTAACTCAACCAACCCATGGCTAGAGCCCATAACACATAGTTGCGCACTGACTCATCTAACACATGACGGCCAGAGCCCACAACGCATAGTCGTGCACAGATTTGGCAACACATAGTCAACCAAGTCAACCAGCTGACTCGACTGATGATATCCAGAGCCCAAATCGAGAAGGACACTCCACCTCCTATGGCCAGAAGGCGGCCATCGAATTCCATGCACCTTGCTGATGGACTATTAGATTAGAGCTAACCGAGGAATAGCTAGCCCAAAAAGAGCACAAGGCTTCCTGAGACTAGGTCAAACTGAGCATCCCCCAAGCGATGAAAGATCGGAAGCACATTGGCCAGCGAAAGCTAAAGGTTGGGACATCAAGGTCTCGGCTACTCCAGACCTTGGCCAAGATAAGGAAATGAGAGAGGGACACACAACTCAGAACAAAAACCATATTTTCAATAATTATAAATGATAATTACAAATAGAAAGGCTTGGCATATTGAGCTATACACATCAACAGCAAAAAAAAAAAAAAAAAGAGATAACACTAGAAGAATAGGATAGAATCAACGATAGGCAAACACCTCACTCCTTGGCCGAACGGTCTTTGGCCTCCTCGGGCACTTCGGCAGCAGCATTATCGCCCTCGGTAGGTATAGTGGAGTCGTACGGGCCCAGACCTTATGCGACCTCAGCAACATCGGGGAACTGACGCACAATCTTGTCACAACAAAGGTAGAACCCCTTCTCCCAAGAATATGAGAAAAAGTTGTCCAATGCGTTCTGATAGTCCTTTGAGGCCTTGGACCTAACGACAACCTCCTCCTGTGCTCAAGTCACGCTCTTGCCGGCCTCCTTCTTCAGTGCTTCTCGTGCTCCCTTCAAGCTAGAGACACGATTCTTCAGCTTGCTGACGGTCTCACTCTGCTCAGTGCTGCGTTTTAGTTGGGCATTCTTGGCCTCAAGCTCGGCCAACTAAGCCTTCAATTGCTCTGCTTTGGCCTGCCTTGCTCATAAAGGTGTTGCACCGTCTGAATGCTCGACCAAGGTGATTGCCTTGTAAGCATTCTGCAAGAAGAAACTAACTGTTAGCACAACAGAAGTCATTAGCCAAAAACAAGAATAACAAAAAAAAAAGCGAAGGCTTACTGACGCGGCTTGGCACAAGAGCACGCTCTCTAGAGCACCGCTTGAAGATCTGACGAGTTCACGCCTAATGGCTAGAGTCAGCAAACCCTGAAGAAGCTACTCGGCCAGTCCTTTCGTTTGAAGCCTGTCTTCGGGTCGAACACTCCACAGTAGCATGTAGACAGCGGGATTGTCGCACTCTAGTGTGTTGTCTCGTGGGGAAGGAGAGTGGATGGCCTGAGCGCATTCCTCTGGGTTGACCACCACTACCTCCTCGTCGGCCTGCCTTGGCCACTTCTATTGCCGGGGAATGCATTCCGTGGACCTCATTTGTGCCTCGTCAATTCTAGGCTAAGCCCCTAGGTCCGACCAAACTGCACCCTCTCAGTCGTGGCCCTCATGTGATAGGGCAGCTCCATACGACTGGCCACTTTAGCACTTGTGCAAGACAAACAGAAAGTCAGTACCAAGTCAAAAAGCTCGGAAAAGATGAAAGGCTGGTAAAATCAACATGGTGCACAAACCGATCGCCTTACTCATCAGCCCGACATTGATCAACTTCAAGAAGGACGTGCATTCCATTACGTCGACCTGCTCAGTCATCCTAATCGACACCTTTTCCTCCTCGATAAGCTGGGCTGGGGTGGGCGCCTTCACTTTTGTCCTCGCCTTCTGTAGCTCGGCCGATAGGGGTAAGCTTCCAGAACAGTGCACGAAGAAGAACTTCCCCTTCTAGGGCTTCACAGGGCCCCCCCCCACCAACACCTTAATGCATTGTCGAGTCGAGAAAAAGTATTACCCCTACTAGTGATGCTTTAGTTGGAGGAAATATGGAAACATCGACGGGGTAATATCAAGACCGTGGATTGAGTAGTAGCAAAACGGGCCGACTACAAACCTAAAGGAGTTCAGCATCAGCTGGATAGGCAGTACCCAATACCACCTGAACAAGTTGACATTTCCCTCTCACAAGGGAAACCTTAGCCCGACCATTAGGTTGTGCTCGTACACAAAGAGCTCGCTTGGCTAAACTGAGGTGGGTCTTTCACCAGTGCGTGGACACATGAGCTCATATTCTTCGAGGATGTAGTATAAGGCTTTGATTCGGGCTAAATCCCCGGGCATCAGGTAGCACGGAGTTGTTTCGAACCAACTACCAACCTGTGGAGGAAGGGTGGCTTCCTCCTCCTAATTTGACAAAGCAACCTGAAGGGATGAGAGATCCATCCCATGGACGCCCAAAGATTGCGGAATAAAGGGCGAATTTCAAAAATTTTTTCTCTCCCTTCAACTAGGAATCGCATTCCCTATTTAGAAAATTATATTTTCAAGGATCATTCTTGAACCTTAAACTGAATCAGATCTGAACCAAAAGGAGTAGGGGAGAATTATACCTGATACGGAGAAGTAGTATCTCCCAACGGAGGTGTTCACACCCAAGGAAGGATCCAAAAACTGCTCCCACAGAAGATGGCGCGGTGCAGGATGGAGCAGAATCAACAGTGTTCTTCTCCAAGAACTCTGTCCTTCGCAAAAATCAGCATGATGGTACGTGAGCACAACATCCTTTCAATCCTTTCTCAAAGAACTGATGTCAAGATCCAATCTTGACTTCTCCCACAACTGCAGATCGAATTGGCAAACAGGGCAGCAAGAACAGGGAGGCGGCAAGAGAGTATTCGCAGGGTGCAGAATTCTCTCTTCGTGATTTCAGCTCTAAAGAAAATCTGATGTTGTGTGTATTCTAAAGGCTGCCGCCCCCTCCTTCTTGTTTTTAACCTAAAATGATTAGCTCCTAATCCAATTAGGAGCAGCTTAGATTAGCTTGACATCATATTTGGATAAGATTTCTCTGTAGGTGATAGGGATAAACCCTTATCTTATCTGCAGATTAGATTAGCTTTCTCCTAATCTCATTAGGAGGTTTCTAGATCTGAATCA
>NW_010729151.1:2814921-2834058 GCF_000365185.1 Nelumbo nucifera
TTTCAGATTTTCTTGAGTTCTCTTCTTTGAGTTTTCGCCACCTTTTCTCTCTCTTAGAGAAATCGGTGTTATTCGCTAGGTGCTAGCGAACGCCCAGTGCTTGCATAGCCAGCTCCGGTTCTCATTGCTTCCACGCTGCGTCATTCATCATTAATAACAAAAGTCCTCATTTACTATACTTAGTTTTGTTTAATATTTTCCAAGGTATGGCCTTTTATATATTTTTGGCATTTTTTTGTATTTTTATTATATGATTTATGATGTCACAAGTTCAAATGATTGAATTCTTCACCCACCACAAGCCAATACAGTCAATTGTGATGCGGATTCAATCCTTTTTATATACAATGTAAATTAATTTAGTGATAATTATTTGATTAAATTAGACTAGGAAGGTTTGGGTAGGTGGATACAAGACCACTAACCATGCCGGTTAGAAAAAGTGATTTGTTACACATTGAAGTGGCTAGATGAGTTCGAGTAAACAAAAAAGGACATGGGTAGAAATAGTAAGAAATGATTTAGGCTCTAATAATCTAATAATGGATATGGCTTTAAATAGAATGGATCAACGAAACATGATTCATGTAGCCACCCCATATAGTTGGGATAAGGCATGGGTGATAATGATGATTTCTTTCAATTAAATATTTTGTTGAATGCAATGTTAAAATTTGAAAAATATGGACTACTTTAACAGTTTATACTTTTATATAGATATGTCCACAAATCCTTTTTTTCTTTTTTTTTTCTTAATCATAATATTTATTTTTAGTAAATTAAATTTCTAATCAAATGTATTAGAATAATTGATTAATATAAATTAAATTTGGAGAGAATTAATATTTGAAATTAGTATTCTTTTAAACTAATATATAGAATATTTTAGTTAGGAATGGGCCATCTAAATAAATTGATTAATAAATTTTTAATAATATTAGAAATCTAATATTATATTGATTTTTGTATTTAGCTTCTATGTTAAATAAAAATTATAATATAATAAATAGAGTATTGAAATAATAGTAAATTAAATAAATGGATATTTAATAGAATTTCAACTAATGATGAGTGAATTCTTAAATCTTTTGACATTAATGACAATTGAATTTATAATGTCTACTGATGCTTCTATCTTTTAGAATATGCACATAAATAAGAAAATTTATAGGGGTTATTGGATGATTTGGACTACCTCATTTTATATATATAACTAGGGGTTAATCGAACTGTGGGCTAATTTTTGAAACTGAATTGGGGTTATTGGTTTTTGGAAAATCGATATCCGAAGCTGATCGATTAACCGGTTGACTGGTTCGGTTAACCATCGGTTCGGTTTGTTGGTTTTTTATTATTTACAATATTTATTATAAAAAATATGTAAATATATAATAATGCATTTTTATTAATTTATCATGTATAGAAAATATATAAATATATATATATAATACTAGAAATATATATATATATATATATATTATTTTAAATATTAAATGATATATTATATATTATAAATATATATAATGCATTTTTATTAATTTATCATGTATAGAAAATATATAATATATATAAAAATATACATAAAATATATATAAATATATGTATACCGGTTAATTCGATTAGCTACCGATTTTCTATTTTGATTAATTGAAACCGAACCCACTGGTTTGATTAACCGAATTCTCATTCATTTTCGGGTTCGATTTTTCGGTTTGTTTTTTCTCACTCTTATATATAACGGGATGGTGTCAAAAGATGCCAATGTTATACAGGAGAGTTTGGGAACCTAAATTGGTTGAGATGAGTTTATAGCCCCATGTTTGATTTTCTTGTAAAACCCAGTAAAACTATAAGTGGGTTAGGAAGGAATAGTAGGAGAGAGAATAAATGTTGACAGCAGCATTTGAGATATATAGAATAAACAAATTATACATATTATGAGGGTCCATAGCCCATCTCCCCAAACCCATCAGCATTGTGAAGGCGGGATTCGATCCCAATGTGTCAACCTAGAACCAACTAGCAACTGTGGGTGTAGGAGTCGATCAGGCGGCATATATATATATATATATATATATTCCCCGTGTTCATTTGATTTTGATGTCAGTTAAACCAGTGTCCAGCAAGAATTTGTGGAAGGATCAAACAAAGCGGGGAGAAGGTACTTCTTTCCATTTATGCCATAGGCATTGTAACTAGCACCAGTTTTGGGATCCACCAACAGTTTTCCTGCGTAACCAGGATATGCCCCCTTGCCAAACACCCCTGGGCAAGCCGAGGCAGCCTCTAGAGGTGCTTCCGCCGGTCCCTGGAAAAAGCCGTCGGCGAAGGGATTCGTGGCGGTTGCGGCCAAGAGACTGGCCAGGTTGATCACCACGCCGTCCATGCCGACGTCGTTGTTGGGAGGCACCAACGGCGTACCCTTTGGTCCATACACAGGCTGGTGGAACGGCCACGCGCATACACCGGGACACTGAGAGGCTGGGTTGCCCACCCAGATGTATGTGAATTTGTTGTGATGCTCCCCTGCTGTCTTGGATTCCGAGGTACCATGAATCCCGCACCTGCTCCTGCAGAAGCCTTCCACCGTCACATCCGACGACGTCAGTACTACGTTTATGGCATCCTTTTGTTCTCCTCTGGCTGCCAATTGTAGGATTTGCAGGATGGAGAGAGTCCTCCCCATCGAATAATTCTCGTCCAGGATCTGTTTGCCCTCCTGGAGAACGATCGCATCTTTCTTCTTCTTCTTAGATTCCATTTGGTAGTACTTTTCGATGGCTTTCCACCAGCTTGACACAGACGGTTGGGCCTGGCCAACCTTAAAAAACGTCGACTTGCAAAGAGAAGAGACGAAATCGGAGATGATGGCTCGCTGGTTAGTGTTGAACTTGCCATACCAGATGAGATTAATGGAGGTTTTTCCATGGAGAAGGGTGCCATTGTGGTATTGAAAGCGTTGATCTTTTTCGGGTATCCCTTTCCCGGAGGAGAAATGGAACAACGGTAAGAGTTGAAAGAATAATAATAATAAGAAGAAGAAGAACCTGGTAGGAACTGATAGAGAAGCCATTAATTGTGAATGTGTTGGTTGTGGAGAGCAGAAACTTGAACCTTATATATTGAGTTCGGGAGGACGAATTATTTAGTTACATTACATGCTAATAATATGATTCGATTCGTTTGTGTAACTAAAAATAAGGGAGGAGGAAATTGGATGGGTAATAGAAGAAGTTGATGTTAGATACAGCGAAGCCGAAGACATTAGAGCCTAGCGCTTTTCTTTAGCTATCTATTTCCTTTTTTTTTTTCTCCTACTTTTTTGCGAATGTGTCCCACCGAATTGGAAACACCATTGTTTAGTTGATTCTGTCACCACCAAATACTAATGCAGAAAGATCGGACACAGCATTCTCTATCAGGAATGGATAGGAGGTTTGAATGTCGTTGACTCGTTGTATGGTGTTGAGACTCAACACAGGAATTAGGAGTTCACAGTTCTTGAACGACACTCGTCACCTGTATTAAATTAGCATGTTCAAACTTGTTTTGTATTTTCCATTTCTTTCGGGGCAAAGAGAAATGGGTTCCTTCAAATCTCAAATCAAGGAGGGTACACGGCTTGGTAATCTGCCTGAATCAAGGACCCTATCACCGCCTGATCACCGGGTTTGTTGGATCAGTGCAGTGAAACATTCTATTTATCTGCAATACATAATAGACAACTATATACATGCGCTACTTGTTACTCTGCAAATGAATCGGAGATCTGATCCAACCACTACCTGGGAGCAGCGGTGTCCAGCAAGAATGCAAGATGTTGAGCTGTGCAAACCTTTTGGGTTTCATCGCCACCAAGACTCTGATTCAAGGATGATTTTGGTACAGCGCAACCGGACGGCTTCCCATAACACCATATCTACACAGTGAACAATTTGGACTCAATCAGGTGGGTTCAAATAAAAGTGCAGGGGCCGTTAATTTGATAGCTGCTGCACTGAATGAACTGAACTGACAAGTTAGTTGCTTTGGATTACAGTCAACAAGTTTGTAGGGGGTTGTAGGTTCTTTGATGGCTGAACCGCTGAGGTTAAAATTGAGTAGATTTCATACTATTGAATATTTATTATTTCATTATTTTATTAACGAAGACAGAGCAGTAAGCCATTGAAATCGAATTGGTACAACCGATTCATTGGTTAACCGAATTCGATTTTTGACTGGTTTGTTTCTTTGTTTTTTGTTTTTTTTTTTTTATAATTATAACATATATAAATTGGGATTGGGGGAAGGGGGAAAGGAGAGAAAGAGTTAAAGGAGAATGCAGGGTTGGGGCAATAAAGTAAGAAAAAACAAGATGATGTGGACTGTCTTACTATATATACATATCGATTAATTTAATATAATCACATATTTTGATTTTATTTTCTCGGTTCAATTTGATATTTTATAAGCACCCCTAATTGGGGGAAGATCTTCATGACAAGATAAAGTAATCTTACCACTATGTGGCTGTAGGGTCCTGAGATTGGTAGATTTTGATTCGTACGGGTCTCCCATGGCATGCCAACAGTAGGTTGTTTGAAGATTCAAATATTTAGGCCTCGTTTTGATTGGTGGGAATAGGGGTTTAGAATCAAAATGGGTTATTTCAATTCTAGCTGTTTGGTTGGGTGGAGTCAGAATCTAATTCCCATTCCTGATGGAATGGCATTCCCCCATTTCAGTGAACGTCCATTCTCTCTTTCTCCCTTATGAATGAAACAGACCATTTGGATTCTGTTTTCAGCTACAAACCAAAAGTTTTGGACCCTTAGTTAATCATTTGATGGATTACCTATAATAAATTAATTAGAATTGGTTTTCATTCTCTCACACCCTGCCATGCAAAAAGTTTTGAAGCGTAAACAAATGCAAGTCCACTAATATCTTGTGTTGAAATTTTAATTAATTTTATTGGGATAATGGAGATTGAGAGAAAATGCAATTTTTGCTCTATTTGAGTTATACAACAACTAGCCTAGCCAACGCTCTGCTTGGATTTTTCTTTCCTTTCTCTTTTTTTGTCTTTTTTTATGGTTAACTCTAGTTGGGTTAAAGAGGCAAGTTATGGGTCTCTTGATCCATTCGTGCTTCCTGTGTGAACATTATTACTCTGATTAAAGATTTGTATAAAAAGTTATACCATTTGAAGATGGTAGAAATCCAGAGTCGTTAAATGGCAAAACCTCCCATCAATTTCGACCTGCCCTTTTAAGTTTTAACCTCCGCTAACTTTCGGGAAGCGAAACGAAAAGGCTATAATTTATAGCCTCATCGTTGAATCTGATTCCCTATCTTAGTTATGTAGATAAAAAAATAGAAGAATTGGTAAATGGCAATTGCAGGGGTTGGTCCAAAGTACGTACCATAACGCCTATGGACAATGATCCTGGTGTGGATAAAGAACAATATTGACAATGATCTCATTCTCAAAACTCAAAAGGCATTTGGTAATATCTCCTGAAAATCGTTTTGGAAAACCAAAGGCTCCCCTCCCGAACTGCACCGCTTCTTCCTCGAGAACAGTGTGGTTTGATTCAACAGTGGCTATTAAAGTTGATAGTGTAGCTGATTGGGCTTTAAGTGGGAATTTTTACTCTGGAGACAGAACTTCTTTAATACATTTCTGCGCCCAGATTTCTAAACTAGTTCAGACAATACAGGAGGCAGTGATGGACTTCACCCCTCCCCCCTCGCATCCCACCATCTAAAACTGAATTTTGATGGTGCAACTGCCAAAACTGCATCCAATCTTGGATTCTTTATTCAAAATGGTTTGGACCACTGTCCGTGGACATTTAATGAAAGTTAAGCCCCTTCCAGGTCCCAGCGGTTGAAACAAAAACTCTAGCACTAGTCTAAACTGAGGGTTTGAAATTCAGTTTACATCTTGGTCTTGGTATTACAAATTTGGTGGTGGAAGACTGGAAGGTGATGCTCCAAATGTCATAAAAGCTCTGTTGAGACGAATTCATCTCCCCATTGGCGACTGCACTTGCTGCTAGGCTGCTAGCTGATTGCAGAGCTTACCTCTCAAGATTTCAAATGTGCTCAGTACAGTTTGCTCCTAGACTGGCCAACAATGCCTGCTCATCGTTTAGCCAAACATGGCCCGACCATTAAGCATACTTAGACTTGGTCACTTTGCCCTGATTTTCTGTGCTCTTGTATTAACAAAGACTGTATTGAGAGTGCATGTTAACTGAATTTCGCCTTTTCAGGCTTCAAAAAAAAAAACAAAAAAGTGAAGGCTGAAGTCGTCCTTTTATCTCAAAAGTGGAGAGTTAAGGGCAAGTCAAAGTTCAGGGGGGAGGAAGGAACGTGTTGCACCCCAACTTTTCTTCTATCAAAAAAAAAAAAAAATCAGGAAAGAATTAGGCTATGTTTGGTTGGAAGGAAAATGTAGGGAAAGAAAGGAAAAGGTAGGAAATCTTTAGAAACCTTGTATTGGTTTCCCTATGTTTTCCTTCCTTTCCTTATCTTTACATTCAAACCAAACATAGCCTTAGGTCTTTTCAGGAAAGCAGGGGAGAAAGGTCAATGGTGATTACCATTGGCATATGGAACTTTGCTCATAGTTTTACAGTATGGAGCCATGTTTCGAAATTTGTATCCAATCTCATCACCTGGTGGAAAGGCCATACATAATCTACAATGACCAGACGGTAATATAAGCTGTTCCTTTTTAAAGTTTAAACCCCATTTTGAGACTTCATTTGAAAAGCAAACCAAACTAGTTTGCTCATCCATTATTTGATAACGAGAAAACAAATAAATAAATAAATGAATTACTGTATCTCTCATACTCTCTCGTAAGCTCCTCTGCATCTGTCATAGCTCATACGTATGTATGAAGAATACATACATCACTCTGTCTCTGTCTCTACTATTAGCAATAGCTGATACTCGTTTAGCCATTTAACGAAAGGACTTTAGACTTAAACCAGTGTCGAGCACGACGAAGTGGAAGGATCAAATAAGGCCGGAAGAAGATACTTCCTTCCGTTGGCACCGTAAGCGTTGTAGCTGGCGCCGGTCGAAGGATCCACCAACAGCTGCCCTGCGTAGCCAGGGTATGCCCCCTTCCCGTACACACCAGGGCAAGCTGATGCAACCTCGAGAGGCGCCTCGGCCCGTCCTTGGAAGTACCCATTTCCAAAGGGGTTAGTCACGGTTCCGGCAAAGAGGCTGGCCAAGTTGATCACCATTCCGTCCATACCCACGTCGTTGTTGGGTGCCACCAAGGGAGGGGTCTGGGGTCCGTAGATGGGTTGGTGGAATGGCCACGCGCAGTGACCGGGACACTGAGTCTCCGAGTTGCCCACCCAGATGTATGCGAACTTGTAGCTTTTGCTCTTGACCTGCGAACTCCAGGATGAACCGTGGGTTCCGCACCTGCTCGAGCAGAACCCTTGGACGGTAACGTCAGAGGCCGTCAACACTATATTGATGGCATTCTTTTGGCCTCCTTTTGCTGCTAATTCTACGATTTGCTTGCCGGTGAGAGATTTTCCGAGCGAGTAGTTGTCGAGAATCTGCTTACCCATCTTGAGGGAGAGCGAGGGGTGCTTCTTAGGAGAGGCTAAATGGTAGTATTTCTCGGTGGTTTTCCACCAGGTGGCAACAGAAGGCTGTGATTGGGTTGTCTGCTCTAAAGCTGGGGAAGTGGAAAGAGACGAGACAAAATCAGAGATGATGGCACGCTGGGAAGGCTTGAAGTTGCCATACCAGATGAGGTTTACTGAGATTTCGCCAGAGAGAAGAGGGCCATTGTGGTACTGCAGGAGCTGAGCCTGCTCCTGTACCTGCTCGGTTAGTCTCCTAGCAGCCAATGAGAAATGGAAGAGAGAGACAATTAGCATGAGTTGGAAGAAGAGAGTGGCTGAAGCCATTATGTTGACACGCCAAACTATGGTAGAAGAAAATATGGGAAGGTTGTGTTTGTTGTGGAGGGAAGGTGAGGGTTGCAGAGGTATATATAGTTTCAAGAGATGAATTTTTTAATACAAATAATTGCGATTATTTTACATTAAATAATTGGGAAGAAAGAAACAGCCAAGACAGGGCTGACATAATAAGTTTAGAAGAGGAAGAAGAAGAAGAAAAAGATGGTGACTGGAGTGGAGTATGGTGGAGACTGGAGAGGGTTCCGACGCTCCAAACCTCCAACCAGGCAACAGTTGAAGGCCGTGTTCACTATTATTTTTCTATTGCTAGTAATAGATTTAGATTATTAAAATCTGGGCGTCCCTGTATCCAGCTAAGGCCCCCCCCCCCCTTTCACTTTCAGCAAGTGCCAAAAGCCATTACAGCAGAGACAGTAAATGGGTCACCAATGACGAAAAGGTCCATGTACATTATGGTTTTCTGGACGCGGGATTAGGGGCATCCCAAGGGAAAATAGCAGAAAAAGAGACGTTGAGAAGGCAACAGACAGGCTGGAGACAGTATACTATGTTATGGGGATGCGCGGACAGGCCAACTGGCGTCGTCGTTTTGCGTGGGGCTTTGAGTGAGTCGCTTACTCTTTCATAAAATATGACTATGAGAGTTGAGAGTAGAGAGCATCCGAGGTGAAAAAAACACATAAAAACCACGACTCAGGCTTCTTTAGTTTTAATTTGGGGTTGGTACTTGGTACACAGTACCGCTCGCTGGTTGTGAATTATATTGTGATGTCGGTACTTTCAACGTGGATCAAACAATATCAACATAATCAGATGTATTTGGACAAACAATTTGGTTAATTATTAATGGATCATTTCCAGAGCTTTCAGAACATTAATGTAGAAAATTTGGATGGTTTCGTGTGCTTAATTAATCTTCATTAGCCTAAATAAAATAATTATTTTTAAAGCAAGAGGCGTTGAATGTTTTGGACTGATCAGATGACAAGTAATGGCCCCAGAGGGACGTCTATTTGATTACTTTGCGTAAATGCTTCAGAGGCTTAAACACTAGTTCATTTACACGCAACCCATGAAAATGAACCAGCACTCAGCATTTAGTCAAGGAATCAGAAAGGGCAGAAGAGATGCCAACTGGTCTGGATGGAGAGAGATATAGAGATCTAGAGAGATCGAGAGAGAGAGAGAGAGAAAGGGGTTGGCTGCAGCTTTTCCGTGGTAGCTGTGTTTATCGATACAAGAGAGCAAGCAAGGCTGAAAGCTGTGGTTTTGAAAGTGATGGAGGGGGATGGGGCTGATTGAATCGGTTTTCATTCACTCAGTCTCACTCATACTCTCAAAAAACAATTTGCTAATATGTGCAAAGTGCTAAAACATATGTGGTTAAGGTCATTTGTCTCTTTTCCATCTGAAGCTACACCCCAGACATCTCTTTAATCTTTATTCTTGTCTCAACACTCAAACAAGCGGCAAAGTCGAGAGGCTGGATAGATTCCAAATTCCCAGTTGGTCATTCACTGGTTTTCTCAACAAAATATAATCTATCCTTACCAAAAAAAAAGTAAATATATATTTATATCCATATATACAGCTATTAAAATTGAAAGTATAAATAAATGCATAAAATTTTTATTAATTAAAACATTCTTATTTTTTGAATTTAGTCCTTATCTTAGTAACAAATGCAATTTCAAATATTACTTTTTTACTTCACTAATTTTCTATTATTAAATGCTATATATAAGTTATTTTTCTCAAAAAAAAAAGACTTCTATTAATTAAATTTATACCCAATGTTGTTAATAATGTAAAACCCATGTTTTTTTTAATTGACCAAAAAATGAAACCTGTTCTTCTATCTAGGTATCAAATAAGCAATTCAATCGTCCAGATAAACTGGGTCAATATGTCATAATTAAATAATAAAATTTTTAAATATAAAAACTTGCAAAAAATATAGAAAAATTTGAACACATCTCTAATATTTAATATTAAAGAAAATATGTCTGATAAAAAAGAATTGTTTTTATTAGTGATGGAAATGATACGGAATATTTAAAACAAAAATAAAATTGTTTTCCTACTTGGTTTTGGTGGTAGATCAAAAGTTCAATCTTTTGGGTTAAATGCATCAACCATTCATGTCATAATTAAATAATAAAAATAAAAAAAAAACACAAGAAATTGTAGATAACATTTGGGCACATTTCTAATATTATATATTTTAATCATATTTAATAAAAATAAGTGTGATAAATAAGAATTGTTTTTATATGTAGAAATACTTTTGGGGATGTGAAAATTTGAACCAAAGCACTCATGGTTACTCATGACTACCAAGGCTCATGGTTACTCATGATTACCAAGGCCATGGTCTCACTTGACCATTGAGTTAGTTAAATTATTTGATCATTTGTTTTCATTTTAATATTTGAATGTGTATATGTAAAAGGTAATATTTACAAAATTTAAATTTAAATTATAAGTTTTAAACTATATAATGACAATGTACATATTAAATTACTCAATTTAATCAATATAGATAATATAAGTTTTAAACTATATATTATATTTATTGAAAAACAAGTTTTTAAAGAACATGTTTTTTTTTTTCTTTGAAGAGGGGGAGTAAAGAAAGAACATGTTTTATTTATAACCTGCAAGGTTTCAAACTACAACGTATCCATGCATCATATACACACAAACAAGTGTCAGGTATTTCGATGTTTAATAATTTTGTTTTAGTTTTTTTTTTCAAAATTCTTTTGGGGGTTTGGTTTTAGGCACGTCTATCCCTGAAACCACTCAAAATTTGAAACCACCCCTATTTGTCATTTGAATCACATTTTGGTAGTTTGTTTTTCAAAAAAAAAAAAAAACAAAAACATTTTTGCAATGATTAACTCCAGGATTTGGCAAAAGAGGGCTTCTTGAATCATTAAATTGACGATTCTTTGATGATTCTTGAATCGTCTTGGTGATCTTGAATCACTAAGATGATACAACACATTGAAATTTGAAAAAACTGACATCTTTTATAATATATCATTATAAATATATTATAATAATAAGTCAAATCACGTTAAACGTCTCAACGAGACTGCATTATAATTTTTCTTTTGTATTTAAAAAAAAAAAAAGTGAAACAAAACACTTGTGAAATAGACTGCTTGTGAAATACTCTGGTGCCTAACACTATTTGCTTCCATAGTTCTAGACAAACAAAATAGCTTTTTCACACTTCTCTAATAACTCTCATTCTCATGAGCCATAGGCTAGTGCCAATTTACTTTCATATGGCAGCTTCTGGCTTTGTGAGGTGGGGTCAACATAGACAGTCAATAAGGTATGTTAGGTAAAAAAACTTGAAAAAGCCTCTATATATATGCATTTGTTCAACCAAAAACTAATAGTTTTTTTTTTTTTGTTGTTGAAACTTGTCATAGGGCCCATTTGGTAGGGCTTCTGCAATGATTGAGTTGTATTGACTGAGCCGCTTTGAAGAAGCTACCTAAGATAGTTTCACCATAAATTTGATTTTTTTTGGCTAATGTAAGCCTATTTTTAACTTTCCCTATTTTACCAAGCATGATTCACTGATTTCCTAGTTTCTCAGCTCATGTATTGCGTGAAGTTGTTTTCCTGTGAGGCTATATGAGCTGCACAATCGACTTTCCTGTGAAGCTATTTTTTAGTAGCTTCTTGGAAGTGGTTTAGTCAGTGCAGCTCAATCAACAAGAAATCCTTGCCAATAACTCTTACTAGCTTGTTCAAAGCGTCTCAATGAAAACAGACCAATCAAAGCTGAAGCCCTCCCAAAAGAGCCCTGAAACTCTCGCTTGGTACAGGGTAATAATTGATTTGGTCCATAAGTTATCAGACATTCCTAGCAATTCTTCACTGAACAAATATGTTGAGCATCATATCCCGTAACACATGGGATAAACCTATGGTGTTTTTAAATTTTAAATTATTGTTTATCCTATGTTTATTTTTCTGTTGTATCTTATCCAAGAGAGAGTCTCTCTCCTGGTAAACTTCTAACTTCTGTAACAAATTATAAATACATTCTAATGGATCACTCAAAGTGAGTGAAACCAATTCAATTCAACCTATGTTCGTTCATGGCATCAGAGCCAGCAACCCAACACACCATGTCGAGCTCCACCCAGTCGAACAACTCTCCTTTTCCAGCAAACTCGAACCCTCAATCCTCTCCTATCATTTCCAATGGAAATCTCTCCACCTTAATGTCCATCAAGATGGATGGGAAGAATTACGTCCTCTGGAGATTTCACATTGAACCAGTTATCTTCGGATCCGAACTCACCGGATGCACCGATGGAGCCTTCGAATGCCCTCCTCAACCGTCTAAAAATAATTTGGTTGAAGTCTGCTCCTACACTAGTTGGGTGAAGCAAGATAAACTTCTCATGGGGTGGCTTCTTTCCACCCTTACTAAACTTGATATTGCTCAGTTGGTGGGATGCAGATAATCTCGTGAGGTGTGGCGAACATTGGAAAGACTCTATGCCTCCAGATCTCGAACTCGCATCACTCAACTCAAGAACCAACTTCTCGCCTTGAAGAAATAAGAAGATTCCATGGAGATCTATTTCTAGAAAATCAAGACTATTTCGGACAACCTCTCGGCAGCCGGATCACCACTATCCACTTCAGATATGGTCCACTATACCCTCAACGGTTTAGGGGCCGATTATGATGTGTTTGTTACCTCCATACAAACCTGTCCTGATGAAATTTGCTTTGATGATTTACAGGCTCTTCTGATCAGCCAAGAACTTCGGATAGAGTCCAGACTTGTTGCAGCTTCAATCCCACCTTCGGCCAACTATTCAACCAAGGGTTCTGTTAAAAACCTCAAATACACTGACAAAGATGGCAGAGACAGAGAGTCAACAAACAAGTCAAAATATGCCAACAATCCTTGCCAAATTTTTGGAGGCCGAAATCATTCAGCTTTTTGGTGCCAAAACCGGTACAACAAGGAATTCAAGCCTCGCTCCAAGAAGTCCAACACTGCTCCTACAACTCATACAACTTTAGTTCCTAATGGCACACAATTCAAAGACTATTGATACTCGGACTCTGGAGCAACCAATCACATCACTTCTGAACTAGAGAAGTTGCAAGTTCACTCCCAATATGATGGACCTGATCAGGTCACAATCGATAATGGTGAAGGTTTGGACGTCTCACACATTGGCTCTTCTATTGTTTCTTGCAAATCTCAGAATTTATCTATGAACAATATTCTTCATGTTCCTTCGATTAGCAAGAATCTGCTCTCTGTTGCTCAATTTACCAGAGATAATGATGTATATTTTGAATTCCATCCCTTCTCTTGCACTATTAAGGATCGACGCACGGGTGCTTCCCTCCTACATGGAACACGTAGAGATGGACTCTACAACCTACACTTATCAATAAATAAGGCTGTTCTAGTCACTAATAAGGTTTCCACAACCAAACCATTTGCATACATAGGAGTTCGGACCTCTCTAGATATTTGGCACAATCGACTTGGTCACCCATCGCCAACAATTGTTCGCAAGATAGTCTATGACTCTGCTCTTCCAGCCTCCACCAAGTAGCTGTCATTCTGCTCGTCCCGTCCACACGGGCAGAGCCATCAACTGTTCTTGCTGCCGTCATCTACCACATTCTCATAACCACTGGAGCTTGTAGTTTCAGATCTCTAGGGACCTTGTCCTGTTCCATCAACTGTTCTTGCTGCCATCATCTACTACATTTCTTTTATGGATTGTTTCAATAGATACATTTGGATTTTTCCACTATTTGCTAAATCTGATGCTTTGACAACTTTTATTTCCTTTAAGAAGCATGTTGAAAAACTTCTTGGGTTTCCAATTAAATGTCTTGAAATTGATATTGGCAAGGAATTTATTGCTTTCAAATCATATCTCGCTCAAGAAGGTGTTTCACATCGTTTCTCCTGTCCACATGTTGCTGCCCAAAATGGAAAAATTGAGCGTAAGTATTGACAAATTGTTGAAATGGGCTTAACTCTCATGCACCATGCATCTATGCCACGTGGCTACTAGTTTGATGCCTTTGAAATGGCTTGTTTTCTATTGAATCGACTACCCTCCTAGGTTCTTGTTGGAAAATCTCCATTTACAACTTTGTTTGGCAAACCGGTGGATTATCTATTTCTCAAAACTTTTGGCTACTTATGCTTCCCTTATCATCGTTCTTATAACTCCAACAAGATGGAGTATCATACCAAGGCCTACGTGTTTCTTGGCTACATCTCCGTGCACAAAGGCTATAAGTGTCTGGACATCAACCCTGGTTGTTGCTACATTATTGTTCATGCTATATTTAATGAACAATCTTTTCCCTTTTCTCAGATGGGCGCTTCTTCTCAGCATGCATAGCCTTCTCCAGCACATGGCAGCACCTCTCTTCCTCCCACTTTGGCATCCATCACTCCCTCAGCCGAGAGCCATCAATCTGCTCCACCTCTTCGTTCTGGTGCTGATTCCCTCCTTGCCGTCGTCTCACCGGAACCTACTACTTCAGTTGACAATCCCTCCACCTCAATTGCATTGCCACCTACACAGTCTCTTGCTGATATTGAGCAAAGCCCGTCCGCCACCACAGTTCCCATCTGCAATGTTCATCCCATGGTCACCCGCGGCAAGCAAGGCATCTTTCGACCCAATAAGAAGTACTCTCTTCTTGCATCTCGCTATACTCTTCAAACGGCTGAACCATCTTGTTTCACTGAAGCTAATCGTCACTCACAATGGCGTGTTGCTATGCATGATGAATTTGACGCTCTACTTCACAATGGCACCTGGGATCTTGTGACTCCTAAATCGAACTCCAACATTATCGGGTGCAAGTGGGTTTTTCGCATCAAAAGGAAACCCGATGGATCCATTGACAGATTTAAGGCATGCCTTGTGGCCAAGGGCTACAATCAGTGTGAAGGGTTTGACTATACTGAAACCTTCAGTCCAGTTATCAAACCCACGACTGTTCGGGTTGTTCTTAGCATTGCTATCTTTCGTTCCTGGCCGATTCATCATCTGGATATCCAAAACACATTTCTCCATGATGATCTTTCTGAAGAGGTTTACATGGTTCAGCCCCCGGGGTTCGTTGACACTCAACACCCATCTCATGTCTATCGACTACGAAAATCACTTTATGGGCTTAAACATGTCCCTCGGACCTAGTACTCTAAATTGCATCACTTTCTTCTCTCTTTAGGCTTCACCAGCTCCAAATCGGATTCATCTCTCTTTATCTATGCTAAGGATGCCATTGTGACAAATGTCCCCGTTTATGTTAATGATATTCTGGTCACTAGATCCTACAACTCTCACATCTCCACTCTCTTGCAATGCATGCGATCTCATTTTGCTGTGAAGGAACTTGGACCTCTTCACTACTTCCTTGGCGTTGAAGCCATTAGCACCGACTCTGGTCTATTCTTATCCCAATGCAAATACATTATTGATCTGTTGCGGGATCTCTCCCTTGATGGTGCCAAACCAATCAAGACTCCACTGTCAACATCAATTGTTCTCTCCAAATCTGATGGTGATCCGCTAGCTGATCCTTCCTCTTACCGAAAGGTCGTCGGTGATCTTCAATACTTGCTGATGATAAGTCCTAATCTGTCCTTTGTAGTCAACAAAGCTTTCCAATTCATGCATGCACCGACCACGACTCATTGGGCCTTTGTGAAGTGCATTCTTTGCTACCTGAAGGCCACAGTTGATTATGGGCTCAACATCACCTCTTCATAGTCCACTAATTTACATGTCTTCTCTGACTCAGATTGGGTCAGCTGCCCGTACGACCGACGGTCTCATGGTGGGTTTTGCATTTATCTTGGAGACAATATTGTCTCTTGGTCTTCCATGAAGCATTCTATGGTTTCTCACTCCAACACAGAAGCTGAATACCATAGCCTAGCCATTGCTACCTCTAAGGTTATTTGGCTATGCTCTCTTCTCACTGAACTTGGTATTTCTCAGCCTGCACTACCGACATTGTGGTGTGACAACATTGGTGCCACCTACCTAACTGCTAACCCAGTATTTCATGCGCGGACCATGCACATCAAGATTGACTTCCACTTCGTGCGTAACCTTGTTGCCTCTAGGAATCTTCATGTTTGTTACATTTCCACTACTAATCAAGTAGCAGATATTTTCACCAAGGCTTTAAGCTCTCCTCGATTTTATGCTCTTTGATCCAAGCTTCGGGTGGTCTCTCCCACCATCAGCTTGACGGGGGGTGTTGAGCATCCTATCCCGTAACACATGGGATAAACCTATGGTGTTTTTAAATTTTAAATTATTGTTTATCCTATCTTTATTTTTTTGTTGTATCTTATCCAAGAGAGAGTCTCTCTCCTTGTAAACTTCTAACTTCTGTAACAAATTATAAATACATTCTAATGGATCACTCAAAGTGAGTGAAACCAATTCATTTCAACCTGTATTTGTTCAAAATAAATGATCAATTGTTTCACTTTGTTCTAAACAAACTAGATAGTCAAGGTTGATACCCCAACCCAAATCTCTAATTCTTAGTTCTTATTGGCGACACATCAGTTGTTGATCATCACTTCACATTACCTAGTTCTAATCGAACTGGTAACTCATAGCTCTGGTTGTATAAGGACTCCTAATTAAAGTGCAATATAGAATAGGACACGTTTGCAGTGTTTAACTCCACGACGGAGACTGGTGTAAATTATCTATAAATAAAGTTGATGGTGCGCAATCCGGCTGGTCCTAGCTGTCAACGATCTTGCCTTTGAACGGAGCTACAGGGAGCCTGAAACGGAGAAGATGAGGAAGCTCCGGGGGGAACTGGTATGAATGCTCCGAAGCTCAAGTTAGAATTCTCTCAAAGGCAAGATAAAACCAAATGGCGCAAAGTTCACATACCTTGTTCTTGGGGGGTAGGGAGCCTTTTATAACCACCTCGTGCACTTACTTCTAAGCTTTTGTTAGGTCGGGCATGATTACCTTTGGGCTCCTGCCAGTTCGGGTGCCATCCCCTCTACTGGACAGAACCGCCAATGCTCTCTTTGTCGGAGCCGTCTCTGTGACTGACGATGACGGTGGCAGGTGGCCGTTGAAGTGCGGCTGTCAAGCGTCAGATCCCAAGTCAGTCAGGTGTGCCACCCTTGGATATGGACCTCCTTAGTGTCAGGTATGGTACGTTTGTTTAGTTCGGCGTCCTGAGGCGAAGTGCTGGAGTGGTGAGCGAGGTGAAGTCTTGAGTTGGATAGGGGAGTGTCCCGAACTGCCATGAGGCGGGCCAGTTCGGGTCTTTGCCTTGTGGGGAGTTTGGGCTCCTAGTAGGGAGTTTGGGCTCCTAGTGGGGAGTTCGGGCTCCTAGTAGGGAGTTCGGACTGCTCGTTCCTCCCTTTGGTGCTCGCACCTTGGGCGTGCTATTGTGCCGAGCTGTTTGCCTTTGCCACGTGGAGTGATTACAAGGTCGGGCCAAATCTTCCTTCATCAATTGCCCCCCAATCCTCGTGCTAAGGGTCTTGCCCTGGCGCGGGGAGTTCGCGAGCTGGCAGTGGATTTGTCCCGTACTTCGAATCTTGGTTGACTGATAGCGCGGGAAATGCGCCGACTTGCCTACAAATGCTGACAGACGTGGCAGCGCGCTCCTTATTTCTAAAATTCAAAAAGCACGCCGCTGAGAGACGTGACAACAGGCGTCTTTTCAAATTTGAAAATGTGCCGCTGCCGCCTTTAATGTGAGGAGACGTGCACTGACGTTCTGTCAGTTTCAAAAAGACGTGCGCCGGCGCTCTGTCAGTTTCAGAAAAATGTGCGCCAATCACGTCTCGGTCTCAAGGGACGCGCGGTCAGCGCGACTGCGGGCCGTCGAATCGGCTTTGATCTGCGCTGTTGCTTCTCGATCACTGTGGGTATAAATAGTGGGGGACCCCAGTCGCTTTGTCACTTCTGTGCTGCCTATTGAGCTCGGGTCCAGGTTTCAGCTCGCGTCCAGGCTTTCAGTTCGCGTTCAAGGTTTTTGCTCGTTCAAGTTCTCATAGTCTTGTTCAAGCTTTTTTCTGAGTGGGCACCTTCTTGGAATCCACCTTCTTTCCTCGATGTCTAGCTCGGATAGCTCAGACGGTTCTTCAAGTGGGTTAGATGCAGGTTCCACGAACCGAGTTGCACCCCCTAATAGTTCTAGCGAGCCGGAGGTAGAGCTCGAGGAAGAGTTCGAACCCGTAGGTCGAGTCGCCTTGGGTAGTTTGGCGTCCACCTCTTGTCGGGGTCGGATGTTAGACAAGTTTGGCCCCTCGACCATGACGCCTGAGGGGCTCCAATTCCTTATTACCTATTTCATTTTTCTTGGGGAGTACTCTTATTTCATACCTTCGGGTAGCTTTCGTTGGGAACACGGTCCTGATGAGATCGTTATATTCCGGGAGCAGCTCATTGCGGGGCTGCGATTGCCTTTCCATCCCCTCCTTGTCGAGGTCTTGAATCACTTCGGCGTTACGGTCGGCCAGCTTCACCCGAACTCCATTCGTAATTTGGTGGGGACAATCTCCCTATTTTGCGAACAGGGCTTTCCTTTAGACTTGGAGATCTTCTCTTCCATCTTAATACTTAAGAAGCAAGCGGGTCTCCTCCTCGGGCTAGGCGGGCGTACTACCTGTCTCCTCGCCCGGGTTTTAAGCTTTTTCATGAACTTCCTAACAAGGTCCCGGCGTGGAAGTTGGACTACTTCGGGGTGCGAAATGTGCTGGGGTGGTCGTTTCAGACCGGGTGGGGGATGGCTGCCCCTGACTTCAATGTTATGCTTGACAAAGAGACGATGAAGGGCCTCCGGCAATGGGCGCGGCTTGGGCTAAAGTGGCAACAGTATCTGACGGAGGCCAAGCTCATTGCGGTCGGGCTGAGTTCGGGTAGGTTCCTTACTTAGAGGTTCTATTTTGCTCTGTCTCTTGCTTTTTTCTGATGCCGAACTCTTTTTTGCAGGTGTGATGGACTCAGGAAGGACTCGTGGTGGGCACTTGTTTCAAGGCATGAAGAGGAGGAAGCGAGTCGCCAAGCGAACTCGCACCGAGCTGCCCCGGGATGCGGAGCCCGAGGTACCAGACTACCCGTCAGAGGATCCACACAGGGAGCCCGAGATGGCTCCTCCA
>NW_010729151.1:2845977-2884906 GCF_000365185.1 Nelumbo nucifera
TGCGCCGCCCTTGGATACGGACCTCCTCAGTGTCAGGTATGGTACGTTTGTTCAGTTCGGCATCCTGGAGGCGAAGTGCTGGAGTGGTGAGCGAGGTGAAGTCTTGAGTTCGGATAGGGGAGTGTCCCAAACTGCCATGAGGCGGGCCAGTTCGGGTCTTTGCCTTGTATGGAGTTCGGGCTCCTAGTAGGGAGTTCGGGCTCCTAGTGGGAGTTCGGGCTCCTAGTAGGGAGTTCGGACTGCTGGTTCCTCCCTTCGGTGCTCGCGCCTTGGGCGCGCTGTTGTGCCGAGCTATTTGCCTTTGCCACATGGAGTGATTACGAGGTCGGGCCAAATCTTCCTTCATCAAAAGTGAATAAAATCACTTGACTCATTGAGTTCGAGTCTTCTTGTAAACCTCTTCTATTCACTTGTTGGATGTTTGCTCATAATAATGAACTACAGAAACATTTTTGCATATTCTTAGTTGAGCATTAGCTTTTCTAATCAACTCTTCAACTTCCTTAAAATTTTGCTCTTCAGGGATCTTTTCCTAAGCCTGCGTTTGGAACTAGCGTAAAACGTTATCAGTGTACCAGGAAGTGACTGTTACTTTTTTTGAAAATAGTGATGAGTAGAAGAGTGTAAAGTTTTACATCAATAAAATCGATATAGTTTTTACATCGATTATCGACGTAAAACTACATTCCATTTGCAAAACTGAACCAAAATATAATTTTACGTCGATAATAATTACACCCTCTTTCCAAACACATACAAAACCATATCAATATAAAATTTACATCCATTCTTGATTTACATCGTATCCAAATACACTCTAAAAGAAAACTCATTAAATATTCATTAAAGACCATCCATACCTCCATTACATCGAACACCTGATCATCCTTTTGATTTCTATATACATATCCTTCATATATGCCATATCTGTATTCAAAATTTCTGTTGTGCAGTCCAAATCCAGTCGATCAGAAGCTTGCTATTTACACCTGCTGCTGCATCAGAAACAGAGTTACTGTCCGGATATTGTTATGAGCTGTCATCTGTAAGCCATGAATAAAAGCCGACCATTCTACCTCCTTACTTCCTTGAGCATGGACTGATTTCCCTGCTACATTGGTGATTGAATTATTTATTTGAATTAAAAATAGCAACCCTGTTGCAACTTTTCCAGTAACCATCTACGGACAATGAAAAGCTTTTCTTATTGGCACCCACAGATTCAAGTGAGCTGAAATCTTCATGATCGTCATTTTCAAGTAAATTTGTTGGGGGATATCATCCTCATCAGGGATGGAAGAGCAAGAAAGCCAAATGGCTGATTTAATTGAAAAAGTATCATCAGTAATGGGACCCAACACCACGTTGTCCTCTTGGGTTGAACTGGGTTTGTACATTCTGGTTATAGTTTGGAGTAGCTCCTGAGGTAGGTCACAGTTAAGAGCTTCAAGATTCCAAGACCTGTTCGGCCAATTGATGTCCTCGGTGGGCAGGTCAAAAAGTCTTAATGTGTTAAATATTTTACTTTATACACCCAGACCCAGAACTTATCATGATCATTTAATATTTTCCATGCAAGCTTGGCCATACCTTCATTTATGGTTCTAGAACTGGAAACAGAGTTTAGCATACAACTTTCACTTCTAAAAATATGATAGTGCAAGTTGGGCATTATTAAAAATGTCTAATACATCATGCCAATAACACACGGGCATTATCTGTCCATTTTCCTAATGAAATATGCTAACAGAGGTGTCTACCTGCTTAACATATGACAGTTCAGGGGGAATGTGACACAAAATAAAGTTTAAGTAACTAAACAAATTAAATCCCATCAAGAGGGTTATCTCACTTGAAAGTCCAGTTGAGCTTCCTTTGAATCTTCCCAAACAACAAAACCCAGAACCTTCACCTTATCCAGAACATGGCATTCATGAGCCATGCATCATAGTGTTTAATAAATAAGATTGATATTTCTTCATATGGTTAATATAATCCTGGCCACCTGTAATGTTTCCAAATCCGAATTGAGTTGAACCAAGTTCCAGCGTGTTTGATGGGGTGGATTACCTGATTCAGCTACAGTTTGTTCCATTACTTGCAAACATGGTGACATTGGTCTATCTGGCTTTTAAAATTACTCTTCAACTACAAGATTGGTAAGCATTGACTATTCCTTCACAAGCAGAATGGCTTCACTTGATATATACATATATAATTCTGATTAATTAAGCATTCACTCTTCCTATTGTTGGTATCTCTGCTCCTCAAATACACCTTCACAGGGTATGCCATTTTTGAATAACCTGAATGGATAAGGTAGATATTAAGGTTATCTTTGGTTCACTGCTTTGGACCTCATTCTTGTAATTCTTATTCATTCTAGGCAAGAATGGGTAAGAATGAATAACATTAGAGTATTTGGTTATAAAATTCTTGCTATGGACCACATTCCTTTTAGAATGAAAAATCAGTTGTATAACATAAAAATTGAGTAGCCTGTAGCATGAAAAATAATTATGTCCTATTTTGTTCATTTTCATTCTTTGAGAAAGCTCTGCCTACAAAACTGTTACTATAGATGTTTACTTTTGTAAAAACACTTTTACGAAAGTACTTTTATAAAAATACTCTTGTGAAAACACTTTTACATATTCTTGATTTTAGAATTCCATTTTGATAAAAATGAGAAAGAATGAAAATTGAACAAAAAATGACCTAAACAGCTGAATGTAGCCATTCATTAAGCTTCAGAGCCCTAAGCATTTGGGACCATAATAAGGTTTAGCCCAGTTGTGGGGGTGGCAGCTTGCCGGCCAGATCGACCAAGAACCAACTTCTTCCGGTTCCACATATATAAGCCTGGTTGTGAAAATTTTAGCATACAGCTGTAATTTCAAATAGAATAATAGGGTGCTGTTGTGAGATATGGAGGATGAGTAATTAGTGGTGATAAACTATGTCACATTTATTGGGTTAGATTTAGTATCTCTTTCTTGGATCCCCCTCTGGCCTCTGCCACGGTATTAAGTATTGAAATTTGAAACCTTTGGCGCATTAATTCCGAGCTCCCACTCACTCAATCAAATATAAGAAAATATAAATCCTGAGTGCAGACTGCAGAGGAGGGGACCGAAGGAATATTGCTAGTCTGTGCATGCTGTTCCTGTTTAACCCATCTGCTTTCATATTAACCACTATTATATTACATTCTAAGCATTTTCCTTTTTAAATGATAAACATCCCCAAGCAAATTAGATAAATGAATTCTTCTCTACTCTATATTGCATTACTTGATGTTTGTCGTTATAACTACAGCAACCCTTGTGAGTTGTGAGTTGTTGCTTCTTTCTCATTTTTACCCTAAAACGATGTAGGCCAACTCCGTGCCTCTAGCTAGCTGATACTGATATGGCTAGCCCAGAAATTAAATTAAAACAGCGTGTCTCATGGTGTATCAGTCAATAGATGGTGTTATAGATACAGCAATTAATATCAGTTTGATTTTTTTTTCTCTTCTCTTCTCCTTTCTTTTCAATTTTAAATTAATATAAAATTTTGGAGTTGCACGAGTGGTTGGTTCTTCCAGAATCTATAAGATTCATGCATGCTCTCACCTAAATCCATACTTCTGACTTTTGGATTAACTACAACTGTTAATGTACAAGAGCAACAAGAGTGCATTGACTTGGAGAAATTGGATGAGGTATGCTTCTCAAGCATTTCCTGCTGGTCCTGAACTCCTTATTACTCCATATCTTTTAAATACGTCTTTCTTCCCACCATGAGACACGTTATGTTGCCTTTGCTTGTCAATGTAGATAACCAACTATTGTGAGATGTTGTTTCCTGGTGGGTTTCCTAGTTTTTGGCGCTCTCTCTCTCTCTCTCAGAGATGCACCCCACCCCAGTGATTGACTTAAAAGAGAAAATAATTAGGCTGTCTCATTGATACCATGCCACCGTTTTTCAAAGAGTTCAAACAAGGATTAATTCCAGACTGTCCCAACGACTGATGAAGTTAATTGTTTTGTTCTTAATTTTACTGTCTCACCTCACGGGTGGCGCTTTGAAAATCCAACTCACTCTCTCCTGATCCAAAATTTTTTCAGCTATTGATTTCTTGGTGTTTGGACATTGCATTGAATGCATAACATTATCTCAAGTATATTAAGTGAATATCACCGCTCTATTTCTCTTAAATATTCTTACCAAGTAGATAAGAGTAGAGAACCTTAATTGGTGGGGCAGATTAATTTCTTCATGACACCCTTGAAGTTGAAGGGGAAAGGTTACTCTCAGACATTAATGCCTTGTGTGTCCGGTGAATTCCTTTTGACTGTAAGGGATAAGAACAAATTTCTTTCATAAATGCGATGCACAAATAGTAATTTTATTATCCCACCAAGTACAACACAGGTGGATGGGGAGACCATCCCCTCCAAGCTCCAGCTTGCTAGAGCCTATAATTAAAAATTCCCTTCACACCCATCAAGTGTTGAAAATAAACCAAGGAAAAGTCTTTCTTTTCTTTCAGACTTCTTTCTCAAAGCCTAAAAGTCAACACGCATGGCATGGGCAGGTCCATCAAAGATCAAACTGCTAGCTACTAGTACTAGGAGTAGCTACTCCAAATTTAACTTCTGTTGGGAGGGAGTTTTTCAAAGTATTATTTCGCATTTACATTAAAATTTTGAGACGTTTTATTACCTCACTGAACCAGAACTTTCTTGTTAAAGGATTAATTGTTAGGAAATTGGGGTCATTGAAACTTAGAGGAAAAGTTTTGAGTCTGTATTTGAAGATTGTCTTTACTCAGTTTTATTCTTTTTGTTATTGGGTTACAAGTAAATTCGTTCTTAAAATACAACAGTCTTGAGTGAGAGATTGTAGCCGGTAAAGTTGAAGAGTCTTCGAATAAGCCTTTTATGAGACATTAGCAAATTGGACTGAGAGAGACAGGAGTGATTTCGAAAACTTATGTGTACATTTGTTTGATTCACACTCCTTAAATAATCTTTGAAGAACCATGTAACAAAGAAATGTGCTAGTTCAGAAAATGCTCTTATTGTGATTGTTAAAAAAATATTTAACAATAAATGACTGTTAACTTTGAATAGTGCCTCTTGATTACACCTGATTGAACTGTGACCATTGAATCAACGGTTAGCCTTGCACCAAAAGTCAAAATTGCCTTTACTAGTCATGTGGGTGCAAGCGCCTCATTGTGCCACACACACGTGCGTGTGAGTTGTGCGCTAGTAAGCCTCCATACTGTCCTCTTTATTTCTAAGGGGTGTAAATAAACTCTTATTTAAAAATTTAAAGCAACTTTTATAATTTTCTAATATAGGACAAGTTGAAAACTGGTTTTAGTAAGAGAGAAAACTAATTTTCAAGACATATGTGCAGATGTATTTTTCATATAATTGATCAATCAAATCCCAATAACCTTAATTTCTAATGAGATTAAAATCCAACATTAAACCCCACTTCCCCGTACCAGAATTTCCTTGATTGATTTCATTAGGGATTTTCTTATTTTCGCCTCATACTGGACTCAAGATCTCAATTCACATGAAACTCTTAACCACATCTCTTTTTTCTTTAACGTCATAGTCAAATCTCTCTTCATCATCCCCTTACTAAATATGCTATATTCACTACCGAAGTAATATTCTAGGAGCTAAAATGTTTGCATCTTTCATCTTTGTACTTGAGAAATAGAACAAAATTCAACATCTAGCTAGCTGCAACACATGCAGCAAAGCACGGAGAGTCTCAGTTAAGTCACCCTGGTTTATTGTCCTTCTCGAGGGTCCATAATATTTGCAGTAAGTTAGTAGGCAGGAATGCAGGACCGCCTGCCAGATTCCTACAATCAGGTCTGCTGTGAGCCAGTTACCTGTGAACATCTTCTGCACCTCAACCACGGAAAATGGGTTGGCCCTGGTTTGGTTTCAAGTGTCTGAAATTTTCCAAAATGTTGTTAAAAATTATGGAATTTTAGAATATCCATTTATTAATTTGTCCTACAATTTTAGAATATTATTAAAATAATATTAATATATTTTTAAATTACTAAAAGTAGTACTATTTATAACATAATCATATTTTCAGAAAAAGAAAAAAAGAAAAAAAAAACTGGAATTCCAAAACCTTAGGCAGAAAGTAATCAACAATAGTCCCTTGTTTTTCAGTGCTTTTTTTGTGTAGTATACAAGGGTGAAGAACTTACAATTACAGACAAGTCATGGCCTTTGACTCTTGCTTATAGAGTTATGGGTATCAAGATGACAGGGGTCATCTTCAGATAAGGTTAAGGATTGGGATGGCAACGAGCTGAATTTTTCATGAATTGTTTGAGTTCGGTTCGACTAGGTTTCAACCAAGCTTGAGCCCAATTCATTGGCTCGATCATCAAACAAGCCAAGTTCGAGCCTATTAGAGATCAGCTCATGAAGCTTGTGAGCCAGCTCGAATATATATTTATATACATATATATGTATTTGATATTCAATATATATATATATAATAATATTATAGAAAATAATATATATATAATAAAAATATTATAATTATTAATTATTATAATTCTTAATTTTTTAAATATCAAATAAAAAATATTTTTATATATAATTTTTTATTTTTATAAAATACTTTTTCTTAAAATCGAGCTCGAGCCGAACCGAGCCAAGCTCGAACTTATAAATTTTTTACTCGAACCAAACTCAAGTTCAAAATTCTGGCTCGAACCGAATTCGAGTTCGAGCTCAAGCCTTATAGAACAGTCTCGAGCTCGAACCTTGTAAAACAGTCTCAAACCGAGAATCCACCCCCAGATTGCCAAATGAAATTTATAAAAGTTTAAGAGATGGGATCATTATGCTCTTTGCCTGAAAGAAGCTCAGTAGGAGAGTCGGCCTCGGCCTGGTCTATCTCTTCCCCTATCTCAACCTTGCACAAATAATGAGATTGAATTATTCAAATCCAAATTCCAAAACCATATGACGGGTTGGATTGGCTCCTTGCATTATTAGGTGGGTTTGAAAAATGACACACAACTACACCAGAACAAGATGCAGGAGTCCAAAGAAGAAGAGTTCATTTTTCTACGGCCCACAGGCCCATTTCTTTTGGTAAAAATACCTGTAGGCCCACCTGGGTATACGTACGGAAAGCTTTGTCACGTATTTTGTGCGTGTGTCAGTGTGGCGTGTTTATGCAGTGTTAACATACATGAAATGCCATCATGAGGTTAAGGCAATAAAGTAAAGGGAAAAATGAAAAAGAAAAAGGATACGCTAAACAAAAGATAATGGTCGCTTAAACAATACAGATAATTTCAGATTAATTATTCATTAAGAAATTTATGGAAATCTTTAAGTTAAGAGATATAATAAAAGAAAGAACAAAGCCCAACGATACCTACTATCATTTAATTAAACCAGCCTTAATAATAATGCAAAAGAGACGCCCAGAGAAATTGCATAGGAAGCTGCCTGCCCTGCCTCAAATACTCCCAAGCAAATCAGCAGCAAAACCGAGAGTCTGCAAATCTCCAAGCAAAAGAACTAAAATAACAAGGTCGGCTCGCCACATGTCTCCTTCTCATCTCATCTCTCCGAATCCCCGAGACTCCTCTTTTTTACTCCTTTTTTTTTCTCTCTTCTTTCATTAAGGAAGCACTCCAGAAAGTGAGATAAAGCTACCCAAGGAGTCCCACTTGTCCAGTTCATGCACCTAAAGCAACTATATATATATATATATCATGCCCTCACAGACCGTCTTATCAACACAAACCAAAGCTGTTCACCACCCTCCCACTCCCTCCTCACTCTCTATTTCTATTTTGAATCTCAAAAAGTATCCGTTTCTTTCTACCTGAAGATGGCTTCCTCTCAATCTATCAAAACAGCCCTACTTCTTGTTGTTCTTGTTCATCTAAGCTTTGCCAATCTGTGCTATGGAGCCAGAAGGCTAACAGCGCTTTACCAACCACCACCCATGGTTTTAGCGTACCACATGGGAGCTTTACTTGAAGGAGAGCTCCCCGTCTCTATTCTCTGGTACGGTAAGTTCACCCCAGCTCAGAAATCCATTGTTGCAGACTTTCTGGTCTCTCTCACCCCACAACAACAGAAGCTTTCCTCGTCAACGTTGACAGCACCATCGGTTTCCCAGTGGTGGAAACCCATTGAAACCTACATGAAAGATGCCGGGAAGAAGGGGACTCGGATCGTCTTATCTGACCAAATTACCGACGAGAGCTACTCCATGGGCAAAACCTTAAAGAGATCCCAGATATCCCAGTTAGCCCAGAAAGCCTCTTCAAAACAACCGGGTCGTCTCGTACTTGTCCTGACGGCGAAGGACGTTGCGTTAGAGGGCTTCTGTATGAGCAGCTGCGGGTTCCACGGCTCAGACTCGAAGAAGAAGTCGGCGTTCATCTGGGTAGGCAACTCGGAGACACAATGCCCGGGTCAATGCGCGTGGCCGTTCCACCAGCCAATCTACGGTCCTCAAACGCCACCCCTGGGCGCTCCCAATGGGGACGTCGGCTTGGATGGCATGGTTATAAACATTGCCACACTTCTGGCCGGAACAGTAACCAACCCATTCGGGAACGGTTACTTCCAGGGCTCCGCCGATGCACCTGTGGAAGCGGCCTCGGCTTGTCCGGGTGTATATGGTAAGGGGGCTTATCAGGGTTACGCTGGGGACTTGTTGCTGGATCCGAGCACGGGTGCAAGTTACAATGCGCAGGGTGCCAACGGGAGGAAATATCTGTTACCGGCCATGTTTGACCCTTGTACCTCTTCTTGTTCCACCATCGTGTGATTTGTTGACTAATGACCCATAGAGTGGCACACTTGTGTCCAGGTGCAGCCTTGTTGTACATATATAAAGCCAAATCGTGTATATTAATGTATCATTTGTTTTCCGAATCCGTTTTCAATTCGAGATATTACCCAAACCCGACCCGTTGAGGCGATAAAATAGAATGATTACAGGCAATATAAGAACTCCTTAGAATGTGGACAAAGTGGATCCCTTTAAAACGAATAACCCCTGGGCGAACTCTAGGATTATTATTGAAGGAGATCAAAAGCTGATTATTGATTGATTGCCAGGAAGAAGACTCAACCTTCACTATGGAACTTTATAAATGAAAATGAATGTTTTGAGAGGAAGGCTCAGCAACACTTTTTGTGCATGATGTATACAGATGGCAAAGTAAAATCTGCTGACTAGTTCGCAAATGAAGGTCTGAAGTCCGAGTCATTATTCTTGACTAGTTGAAAATTCAAGGCTGGTGAATGATAATTCAGGGCACCTGCTGGAAATCTTTAGGACCCAACTGGTGAATGATAATTCAGGGCACCTGCTGGAAATCTTTAGGACCCAACTATGGTCCTGACTCCTGACCTGAAACTACACGGGCTTGTCTGTTTCCAACTTTAAAACCTTATTATAGAAAGTGGCCTATCCTTAAAACTCCAATCATGGGCTATCGTTTAGTGGGCCTACGTAGTGAATGGATAGGCCCAGTAAACGTATCGTAGCGAAAGTATAATGTGTTGGTGAAGGGGCACGTGCATCAACATTGTCAGAAATATTGATGGGGGTTTTATATAATAAATTTTCGAGTTTGGGGACTTTGGGCGTTAAAAGATAGGTCTATGTTTCGAAGGGCGTCACGGACTCACGGATAACAATTAACAACTGCGAGTCTGAGATGGTGTGGAACTGTGGATACAGAATTTGGACTCGCAACCGTAAACGTAATAGATTGTAGCGTGTCAATGAGAATAACATTTACACGTTGACCTCTTTGAAAGACAGGGATGAGGATGGGAAGGTGGAGATCTATTCGCTTGAACAAACCAGGTAGAGGACAGAAGAAATAGGACAAATTGGGCTGCAACTTTCCGTTTTCTTAATTTCTCCTTTCTTCAAAGTGTCTATTTAATTTCATTTGCTTAGGATGATCTGTTGGCTGTTGCAGCGGTGTTGACTGGGTTAATTGTGGGTGGATCACTACCCATATATCTTCCATGCAAATGGGTGATGGATTTATAGGCCCAACGCCCAATGGGTGGGCCGTAGTCCAATCTACATTCACCCACCCAATTTTCACTTTGGCTTAGTTTGAACGTGCAATTTGGACCCATCATGTTCTAACCCAATATGATCTGTCGTTCTCTCAATTCAGGATCAAGCCAGGTACTACTCAATGTAAAGAAACTCCATGGGTCCGGGGCCCAGAGAAATTAACACATCTTGTGGCTTCAAACCATTGGGCCAACTAGTATGGATTTTATAGGCCAACGTAAACATTAGTTATAGCGTTGTCTTCGGTTCTTACACCGTCTTAGACTTTGAGGCAAGCCCACTGCACTGCCCACGTCGAAGTGGAAGATGGAATGTTAGATTTAGGTTTAGAAAATCAACGGTAGGTAAAAATGTTTAAGTAGGGCCCAACACTACAGAACAACCCTAAGTAGGCATTACGTTTAGGAAATCAACGGTAGGTAAAACTGTTTAAGTAAGCTGTAGGTCCAACTGGCTCTCGTACCGGCTGAGAAGTTTTCTTCAGAAGGCAGAGACCCGTCACCTTGCGTTATCGAGACAGGATCTGCTCCACACACAGGGCGCCTCACACCGACCTCACACGCATCATATCATGCATTGGGAACATCTCCCCTACTTAAAAAAGTTACTATCCACGGGAGATTTTTCAATTCACGGTGGATGTCCCTGTGAGGCGCCCATTTGTGCGGAGCAGACCCTGTTCCTGCATATAACCTACGTGCGGGTAAATGGTAATGGTACTCGCTCTTTCGATTGGACCACGTGGGTGAATGTCAGTGGCTATTCCTGCATGGCGTATTATGTGTTGATTCAGTACTAAGCAAGATTTAAATATGGATGTATGGTATTGTATTGGTTGACAACAGTACGGGATACAATTGTTTGTATCTAGGGATGGCAATTTTCCCCATTTCCCCAATTCCCGTGGGGATCCACCCCAAATGGGGCGGGAATGGGAAAATTTTCATCTCCGTTAGCGGGGACGGATCGGGGATGAGGAGAGCACTCCCTGCCTTGTGGGGACCCCATTCCCCACCCCGTTGGATCCCCACTAATATATATGTATATATGTATGCATACGTTATACATATATTGGTTGAATATGTTTGAATCTTTTCTAATAGGACTATAAATTTGAATTATTTTATAAAAAATCATGGGGAATGGGGATCCCCGTGGGGATGGGGATGGGAATGGGAATAACCTTGTCCCAGTTAATGGGGCGGGGACGGGGATGGGGAGAGCCCCTGCCCCGTTGCCATTCCTATTTGTATCTCGTAATTTGCTTGTGTCGCACCAACGGATGCGTATCGACATGTATCACCACACTCTAAACCATCAAATTAGGCTTTATGCTGTGTTATTTAATAGAATAAAATAAATTTTATTATGTTTTGTGTTGACATACAATTTAAACAGAAATCATGTGTTTATATTTAACAATTCTAACTATTCCAAGCAATAATATTCAAAAAATAGTACTTTATAAATTAATAGAACAAATAATCTATCAAGTCCGTATTTATATAAAAAGATGATTTTTAATATCAATAAAATATTAATAATAAAATAATTATTTTAATATTTAAATTGCACATGATATGCATTTTAAATTTTTTATATATTTTTAAAAATTATTAATTGATATTTTAATTTACATTAATAAGTAATAACAACATATTTATTATTTATAAAAAATAAAAATATTTTTTAAATAGTATAGTATTAAATTGAATCTATCAAATTCACTAATCTATATTTATTTCAAAAAATGATTTTTTATTTCGAATTATTTATAGAAATTAAAATACTAACAATGGGATAATTATTTTAGTATTAACAATTATGAATTTGTATAGGATATGTATCTTAGAAATTTTAATAGATTTGATATACTTTAAGTTAATTTTATATTTTTGTGAATTATTAATTGGTATTTTAATTTGCATTTGAGAATTTAATATTTAGTTGAGTTTTTGTTAATGTTATAAAATTAAAATAGTAAAATAAAAAAAAGTGATATAATAATTAAAATATAATATGCACATGTGTTTAGTGTCTTGGACTCTTGATTGATGCATTATAAATAAAATTATGTGATATCTAGGCACCCCGATATATTAATTGTAATATATTTTTTCATATACACTATTAAAATATACGTTTTCTTTTATGTATTTATATTAGTTGTGACTATTTAAGTCTTAAATTTAATATTATTAATATATTTGTGAAATTTGTATGAATTTCCTTAATATATCCATCTGTTTTTATATTTTTCATGTATTCATCCATTTTCAAAACGTATCTATTTTGTCATACGAATTTTTCTAATATGGTACCCTATACCCTATACCAATAAATCTAAGAACATTGAATCGTAATATTTGTTTACTGGACAGTCGACTGTGGAACTAGCGTGTATATTCAATCCTGCTGGCTCCTGTCCAATAATCGTTGGAAGCTCTCTTAAGTCCTATCACGAAACCCCTAAGAATCTTTGATCAATTCAGTAACAGGGTGCACTGTCTGCAATAACAGTTGTTTCGTCTCTTATTTTGTATGTGATGATCCAATTGATCATCGCATCGCTTGACATCGATTAAGTAAAAACTCTCAACCAATAAGAGCCGTCCTCCTTCGATCATTGTCTTGGACTTTGGAGGATGGGCCGTCCGGTCTAGCTCCTCATCCATTTGGAGCTGGAGGTGTTGTTTTTCATTTGCTAATCCAGATTCCACATGTCCAACAAAACACGTTCCAACACCCATCATCTGACACAATACATCTCGTACATGAGGGATCCAACTTTTATGATGAGTCTCAGTTTGAACTTTGATGGTGAGATGTGCGGTGTCGGATCAAGTTGATAGGATGTTGGAACGTATTTTATTGGCAGGCGATCCCAACTCATTTGGAGGTGGGGTGGCCCAACAGACACTACGGACCCCTCAGTACATTGTTTCAGGAAATATCTCTTCGTCTGAGAGAAAATTAGAAGAAGAAGAAACAGAAACTTTCACTAAATCTTCCTTTTTCTACCTTTCTTTCTAATGCAAATATAAAAAGAGAGAAAGAAAGAAAGCGTGCAAGTAACCTTACTTATATCACTGTGACTGTCACTATTGGGAGAGCGCTCTCTCTCTAGATCCCTCTTCTCTCTCTCTCTCTATATATGGAAAGTATTTGCCTATATATGCTTACAAGAGGGGAACTCTGTAACCTTTCTGTCATCACTCATCAGTGCTGTTTGACTAGGTGCAATTTGTAATACCGCATATAGCAACAAATCAAGAAACGTATGGAATTAAGAACCCTGCTAAAACGCCGATGAGACCCAAGTTTGGAAGAAAAAGTTTGTTTCTCTGTTAATTAAACGGTAACACGTGAACCAGTCAAACAGCTGGTATCTGCTACCATTAACCGGCCCACCACTCCGGGAGGTGGAGGAGGACTAGGTTACGCTTTACCGGTAGGGTTAGGGTAGCTATAGGGTGGCAAGGAGCTGAAAATGCTGGCCCTTTTATTGGTTGCCGTATAATGACTTACCTCCATTTACATGATTTCTTGGTTCATAAATGACAAGGCTTTTCCTGTACGGTTGGTTCTAAACAGTTAAAAGGTTGTCTTAGTAGCTCTATTTTCACTCCTCACTCACCTTTTTCTCTGGCTTCTTTCAAGTTTCAATCCATCGTAGTCAAAGCCCTTGTTCCCGAAAAGCAAAAAGTAAAAATAAAAAAAGTGTTTTAATTTGTGATTGTAATGACTAATGAAGCCCCACACGATTTAGTTTTTTATTTACTTCTGTTTATATAAAGCCCCCCCCNCCCGTATACAAAATAACAAGCCTTTCGTTTTCCATACAGCTACGTACCAATAGCCAGCTTTAATGGGGAGCAAGCAATTTAATTAAATAAAAAAAATGGCAACCATCTAGCTAGTTCTGATGTGGATTCTCCCCATTTGTTTTCCTCTTCATGTCTTGTTCTTTTCAGTTTTAACTGCTTCTCTGCTTCTCTTCTTCTGCGCTCAGACCCACAATCAATTTATGTTACCCTTTATCACCTTTCACATTTCATCGCAATTAAATATAGATTCCACCGGATCTCTCTCGTCTACAGTACTAAATCCTGTTTCTTCCTCAGTTGAAGCTACGCAAGAACAAGAAAGAAAACGTAACCTAACCTTTGGTTTCTAGTCACTCTCGGTTTCTTCATTATTTCTGCTAGCTTTTCATTGTTTTCATGGTTAGATGAAATGAGATGGTCCGATGACCATGAGTATAGTGAGCTCAGATCTGATCTACACCGCTACGGTAATTCTTACAGTTCTCCATCTCCTTCCTCTTGCTCCAGCTTCTTGCGTCGATCCACAGCGGCCTTTGCTCCCTCCTCGGGCTCAGGTAAGCCGATTTGCAATGCTTCTAGTTTCTAATTCATTCATGGCGGGTTCTCATCTTCTTCGACCTCGTAAGTTTGTTTAATGGAATTTGCATCTCTGTGTGTACTTGTACCGTGTAGGGCCTATTGACGGAAGAGAAAACGAGGTTGGGTTCGACACCGCCGAGTTGCCATAATAAGTGCAACGAGTGCCACCCTTGCATAGCGGTTCAAGTGCCTACTGTGCCTGGTCACAACCGAGTCAAGCCCGGTTTCTGGAGAAAGATTCCTATGGAGTTGGAATCCTACCCATCGACGACGGGCATAAAGTACGCCAATTATAAGCCGTTAGGCTGGAAATGCCGATGTGGAAATCGACTCTTCAATCCCTAGCAGATAGCGTTCATGCCCGAAAATGGCTGTGACCTGTGAGCTGCTTTTTTCATCTCAGAGCGAGAAGACGTGATCATGAATCTGTAAAATGTGATGTAACCTTCCTCTAAATGGATTTATCTTCTTCTGTGTTTGTTGTTTATTTTTTGTTAAAATATATATATATATATATTTATATATTAATTTCTTGGATTGGATCATTGGATGGGGTCGTCGCTGTGTTCTTTGAGAGACAACATACAAGCAAGCACATTTAAGTATTTAACTCGATGGGCATTTATTGTACTTTGAATCCCATTGATATATACTGTAAAAAGCTGCAACGAGCGTACTGTGTCTCATTTAAGTGCGTCCTATATATGTTCTATCCTTCTGCCTTTACTTTTCTAGCTTTTCTGTGACTGTGAGAGAATGTATTTGTATGAAGCATGAAGTGCGAACTCTTAAGCATCTCCCTTCGATTTCATATTTTGATTCCCTTGCACTCTTGGGATTTGCTGCCCTCGCTGTACAACATCTCTCTCTCTAACACACTTACATAGTGAATGTACGTCTACTGTGAGCGTATATACTTCAATTAAAGTACATACTGTGAAAGAACCATCATGTCGCTTCATGCATGCTACGATGTATTACATTCGTCACAGATCATCATTTTGTTTTTGAAGATTGTGCAGGGAACCATGGAAGAGGGTGCCGGTGCGGTGGAGCATCCAAACAATTGGGCCCTGCCTCAGCCCTCAGGACTCAGGAGACATTATAGAAAGATTGAAGGCCATGGTTGGGTTGGGTTACCCGGCCATAGTCTGACGTGGATAAATTCATAGTCCAGTGTCAGATCACGACCGATGATGTGTAATGTAAGCACGTCCTGCCCTGTGTGGGTCCATGGGAGATTTGCACTTACACATCATTCACGAGCTCATAATTAAATCTGCTTTTGCAAATTGTTGGGCTACATCTGGTTCTGGATAACAGGATGGATATAACATATAATTTTGCTGAAAAGTAAAGGTAAGGTATATCTGGCAAGCCTCAGATTTTAGGCCAACGGTCCTGATTTAATTTGCCACGTGCTTACTGGTCACATCAGTCGTCAGATCACGGGTGACTGTTTCTCATTTTTCAAGACTGAGAATACGTCGAAGGCCGGACAAATTCTTGAGCTGAATCCTCGGCTGGACCACCACACCTTGAATCGTTTTCCGGCAGCATCATTTATTATGTATGATGTCTCAGTCTCAGAAGCATGCAGCCTACGTAATAGGCGAGCTCGGTGATGTTTGTTATCAATTATCATTGCCCTTTCAATACAACGGCCATCCTTAGGAGTCCTGGTTTGGTGCCCAGTTAAGCATAATTAGGTGGCATATAAGCAAAAAAAAAAAAAAAAGAAAAAAAGTGGAAACATTGTTTCCCCGAAAGTTGATCGATGTTGCTTGAAATGCTTAAAAATATACAAATAAAAAAAAAAAAGAAAAACATGGAGAAAGCACCAACATTATGGACGGCCAAATGTTAGACAATTGGACAACACAGACTGGGTTGGATCCGCTTGAGGCCAATCCCAAGTGTGAAAAAATGTAACCCAGGCTTTGAGTTAAAAGTCTAATTCTTCCAATTGCTAACAGGTGCATGGACGACCAACCTTGACCGTTCTTTCTTTTCAAATTTTCAGGTATCGACAACGATTTAATTTCCGTAATTTTTTTTTTATGATCTGTAAAAAACCAAGGCATTTATTTAGTATTTACTTTCCTAGTAATTAAGCAGGTGTTTTTACACATGGAAATTTTAAATTATAAAAATTATTATTATTATTATTAAATTTTGTATTTCATTCACTACAAGAAATTTCGTTTTAACCGGCGGTCTTGTGTAATGCCAGCAAATATAGACAAATTCGCAAATAATTTAAGCTGCTTAGAGGCCGGCGGTCAGATTTGAACTATAATAGATCACGTAACCGCATGATGGGTCCTGGCATTTGTTATTTAGAAATAAAATAAAAAAATTAATAAATCTAAATTGGTTTAGCGGGTCCCGCCAAAACGGATAATCGCGCCAAACGAGGGGTTCGTTAATACCAAACGACGAATCCCTCGCTAAAAAACCTTGAGTTCCTGTAATGCTCTTCTTTCTTCTTCGAGCTTTCTTGCTTATTTTTCTTCCTCCAACGATTCAAAGCTTTCTTATTTCACTTCTTCCACCGATTCAAAGGAAGTCACAACCACGAACAGTTGAAGCGTCCTCCACTGATTCAGAGAACTATAAAGCCAGCCACGAACAGAGGTTGATTTGAATAGTCGATCGATTCAGAGAGATCGATTTGAAAAGGCGAACCTGTGAAAACCCCACCGATTTGAAGCCAAAGTGTTTGCCTTGAAGCCAGAGATTAGAGTTCAATCGAATACATACTGTTTTGCTCCTGGTATCCGCTCCTGGTAATCGAATACATACTGCTTATTTATTTGGTTAATTATGCTTTTATTTATTTAGTTGTTTAATCCATATTGTAATAGTAAATGTCTTCATCTTAATTTATTGGTTTATTGTGCCATTTCCTTTTTGGTTATTGGGAATTAAATTTTGGGGATTAGTTTGGTTTAGTATACTAAATTACTAATAAGATTTCTGTATGATCTAGGGATTAATTTCTCTGTTATATATGTTTATTGTCCTCCTTCCACACAATTCTCAATACATGGAAAATGTTTATATATGCATTTCACTGATCAACGGTCATCACCTAATTTCCATGTAGCAAGTTTTAATTTAAGAACTAACCCCAAAATATCAAAAAATGTAGATGAGGTGTTTTCTACACCTTTATTTTCATATTTAAAATTCAAAGAAAAAAACAACTATTATTATTAGGAAGAAGAAACTCAAGAAGTGCAACTGATAACTACGTAAAGTTTATGTGAAAATTTATTGTGAATGCATTGTACTTTCTTAGAGTTTCAGGTTGCTGCCTTGGTTATATCAGACACATACACAAAAGAACGCTAGGATTCATAATTGTAGTTCAATGGTTCAAGAGTTTGATTGAAGTTGTACAGGTTTAAGTCAGAGATTCATAATTCGAGTCTTTCAGTTCAGCAATTCCTATTTGTGAGGGGATAATAGTCTTTCAGTTCAGCAACCTCTGAGTTGCTATTCTGCCTAGTTAAAGACTTTATTATTCCTAAGGAGGCAGAATAGGGGTATCTCTGAGTTGCTATTCTGCCTGGTATATTTTGTTAGGTAACCTCAAGATGATGACGGCTTTGTAACCTGTTTCCAGCATACTTAGAGCCCATTTCAATCACCTAATAAGCTGCTGTTTGGGTGGGTAATGTGTCATATATAATTAATTTTTTTAATTTTTTTAAGATTCCAACATATTTCTTTAGGAGTTTGTGACTTCATAAACCATATTCTACTCTACCAATTATGATTTCTTGGCCATTATCAGTCATGACAAGTAACAAGCTTATAAATGTACACCAACCACATGGAGTCTTCAGTCTTCACTAGATGGTGAGTCTCAGGATATCTTTTTATCAGTAAAGAGTGAAAATTGCTAGCTAAGACAGAAAGAAGAATGATCATATTGCCTAAAACAACAGCAAGACAGAAAATGACCTCAAAAATCAAATTAAAAGAGAAACAACATATTAAAAACCCATTCCCAAGGATTGTTTTTTGAGAAAAATTAACTGAATTTATTAAAAGCAAGAGTACATGAGATAATGTACAACTAGAGCACAGACAACTTACGGAAACATATGTAGATTTCTGTCACTATACATATCTTCCCTGTATGCAGCAGATTTTGCCAATTGATCAGCTATAGAATTTAGTTCCTTAGGAACCCAATTAAGGTTGACATGCAAGGAACCCAAGATGTCTCTGGCCTCTGTCAGATAGTGGGCTAACCTCCAAGGACCTCCATCCTTCTCTCCTTACAGGTTGTTTTGAACTGAAAGACTTTATTGTTCCTATTTATTATCCCTCACTCCCTCCTTAAAAACTTTGTTATTCATATTCTACCTTTGAACTCAGAGGTTGCTGAACTGAGTCTAGCAATTCCTATTTCTTTTGATTGAAGTCAAACTGGTTTTAATTTTATTCCAGATTAAAGTCTTTCTAAATTTGAATAATTTTATTCCAGATTATCATGCCCATGTTTTCTTAGTTGTAAGTAACATTATACTTGGTCCAACCTCATGATCCAGCTGTGGCAACTTTGAATGGGAAAATTTGACTGTGACTACTGAACCTACAATATTTCTGCTAAATGCCAGGCTCAGGGATGTAGGACAGAATATCGGTGTGGACCCACAACTTGCCACCTGTCCTTTATTTTGAGCATTAGGAGCCACCATTGGATGGGTCTTACTTTAATATTGATTAGTCTGGACCAGATCTAATGTACAGGAGATCATAAATTCCCTGATTTTGTTGCATGTAATTGAATGGTAGGACAAGTTTCTCTTAAAATAGCATCTTTTCAAGTAGTGCTCACATGGGATAAAACTCATCTGAGTAAGCTGATTTTTGAAGCACCCGTTGTATACCGATTCATGTGTGGAAGGATAAGTTTATCCTTAGTCTTGATCACTGCTCAATGTTCTCATTTCATTTGCACTATCATACATCTGCACCAATAAAAATGGATTTGCACTGCAAAGAAACCATGCTTTAACATTTAAATATGCTAATACCTAAATATTTTGGTTTACCAATTTGACTAGTTGGCAACAGGGAATTTAGGTGGTTGACTAGGTGATGATTGAAGGAATTGGAGCTGGGTAATTAAGGGCTGAACTGTTTTGACATATGTTTTGATTTGGGGTTGTTGAATAAATAGGCGTACTGTGATGGTGCATAGGGCTAGAGTTCAGTTTTTAATAACAAAACATTGTACACAGAGATACAACAAGGTCCTCTCCAATATAGGGCTGGATCAGAAATACAACAGAACACATACACCACAGAGACTCACTCAAATTACACACTCCAAATGGATTGAGAGTTGAGCAGCTCAGCACATTCAGGTGCTTAAATTTAGGATTAGCAACCACCCAAGAAAGCATTAGATATAAAGTCCTAGTGATAGGTAAATGGCATATTTGTAGTGAACTATCAAGGTCATGTCAGCCTTAATTGGGTTTGGCTTGATTTTTTCTTCAAGGCAACTCTAGTTTGGCTCATGGCTGGAGCAATAGTAATTGTATCTTTGCAACAATTGAAAGGGTTCCTTATGGTCAATGGATACTTCATAGAAAAATGAATTTAGGGAAAAATGCATTAGTTTGTAAGATCTGGAGAAAACTTGTGAAAATGTATATATGAGTTTCTTAGTCTCTTTCTTGCAAAGAAGAGATTTTTAGCACTATATATCATAGGTAGGTAAATGCTTTCTAATCATTGTATAATTCCTTTCATCGTCATTAGTAGATTGCCTAAGGAATTTTCTAACAACAGCTTCAAGTTGCTCAAACGTGCCTCCTCCCCATAACTGGCTCCAATACCAGTTTGACAAGAGCTAGAGTCACCAGGGGCCCTGGGTGGCTCTTCTTTTGAGTGCTCTTGGGTTTGGGTCCCAGTTTGATGTATGAACTTAGCTCTGAAATGAAGCAATAACAAAACAAGAGGGAAACTAGGAGAGTTGATGCAGTAAAATCTTCAAAAGAAGGGATTCTCAATAAGATATTTGGAAAGTCAAATTCAGATAAGTGTACTTTTGTAGATAACAGAAAATTGTATATGCATCTTATGCCTTCCTTGTTTCAACAATTTTGACTTCATTTGTTTCATGATAGTAATTTACTAATACTGTCAAATAAAATAGGAGGTTACCTGGATGATTCATGAAAATCTTTTTCAACATGTAAAATGAGTTTCAAATGCTTCCACTAATAAAGAAAGCCAAGACACAAACTTATGCTATTTGTTATTATTTGGGCCATGACAAAATATTATTATGTGCAGGCAGGATATGTTGGGGAAGATGTGGAATCCATATTGTACAAGCTTCTTAGGGTAACTTTCAGACTACCCTATTCAAATAGTGTAGATTCCTGTAGATGGGATTTTTCCTGCTTTTTTTTTATCAGTAACAAATCATGGACTTTATTAATTAAAAGGACACTTGTTTGCATAAAAAACCTACATTCTAAGTTTCCTTACAATTATAGATTGAAAATACAATTACTTGTGCTGTTATTTGCTACATGTCTTACAGTATTTTCAATTTTTTTATCAGTAACAAAAATTAGTATTTAATTAGTAAACAAAAGAAATAAGTCTTCCTTCTAATTGGATTGGAATGAGGGCAGGCAGAACCAGCCTAGATCTGATACAAGACCTCCACTTATAACAGTACCACTTTATTACAAAATCAATCTATCCACCCCTAGACCTGCTGATCCCCAACACAATTCATTATGCTGATTCCTGCCCCTTGCTAGTGTATCCACTAAACTCCACCAATCTGGGAAATGAAATTTAACAATCAGTTCATATGGGTTGTCAGGATCATTGTTTTCTTATCAATTGTTGTAGGARCCACRRTCCCTCATTCATTGAGGATGTCTACCCAATTGCCACTCTACGATCACCTTCTAAAATCAGTTCTGTTCAATGTGATGTGAGTCCAAGTTTTAGTCCTTGCAAAAGAGCCACCATTTAAGCTCTTTATGAGCTTCCTACCAACACCAGATTTCTATAAATGAGTAGGATTTTTTTTACTACACTTGCAATACCTGAAGGTTCTGGGTTGCTAAGGCTGCAACCTTTGAAGTTAAACTTTGATCTTCCCAGCCATGCCTTGCCCATGTGGCATTCATTTGTTGTCTTCTTCATGCATATCCAATCTTTGTGACCCATCCATCCTTTAATCAAGGAGTCCATGTGACTCCCTTGAATTTTTCCCTTGTCAATTCCCAATGTGCATATCCAATCATTTGTTTAGGCTCAGTTTGGAAAGAAAGCAAATACAAATATGTACAATACAAAACCTTGTAAATTGCATTTCTAAACTTTGTATTTGCATTGTACATATTTGTATTTGTACTCTTTCCAAATCAAGCCTTTTGAACAGGAAGGGTTCTTTCTTTCTAGTTTATTTGATAATACCAATGATTAGTTGATAATTCTGTACACCCAGGAACTCAAAGCACAAGGTGTTCCAGAAGATCAGCTAGAGCTTCTTAAGGGAGTGAGTGGAGCTTTCAGGCCAGGAGTCCTTACAGCTCTTATGCGTGTCAGTGGTGCTGGTAAGACCACTCTGATGAATGTCTTAGCTGGGAGGTTGGTGCATTTGATGCCTTTGATGAGGTGAAACATGTTCAATTCAAAAAAAAAAAATCAGTAGGCTATACATGAGTTAACCAATATTTATAAATCAATGCACTTCTATTGAAGCAAGGAGGAGAAGAAATATATGTGNGGTTGGTGCATTTGATGCCTTTGATGAGGTGAAAAAAAAAAAAAAAAAAAAAAAAAAATCAGTAGGCTATACATGAGTTGACCAATGTTGGAAAAAACAGCTACTTCTATTGAAGCAAGGAGGAGAAGAAATATATGTGGGACCATTGGGACGCCATTCTTGTCATCTAATCAAATATTTGAGGTGAGACATTAAGCAGAAATAAGGCTGTAGATACGAATGGTAGACTTTTTTCTATTTGAATGAATATATCCATCATCAGGTTCCCACCAATGCCTATTTATCTTCATAATGGTAGAAACACCATTACATATGAATGGTAGATTTTTTTTCATCCAAAAAAAATGGAAATGGTAAATTTGTATCAATAGATATCTATTTGGGAGACCTTCCCTTGAGCAACCCCAGTCTTATATAAATAGTGACAATAAAGGATTGGGTTTGTAATGCAGGTGTGCAAGGAACGAGGGATCAAATTATCTCGAGCCTTAGCCGCTGCTGGATTGATTGCCGCACATTCATCTACTCAGATGCCTTTCCTTGCTTGGTTGAGATATATTGTAGCTTCACAGGCTTAAGCAGTGGCTTTCTGAAAGCATCACCATGATGGGTGTGGAAGTCAAAGATCAGGGGAAGAAGGCAGTGGCAGTCAAAGATCAAAGGAAGAATAAATTGTCACAGATCAATAAATTGTATTTTAACAATTTGTTTTCGATATTATAATGATTAATCTTTATATTAATAGATTGAGTTTTACATTTAAACTTTTATTTAAGTTGTTTAAGTTTCCATATATCAATTTGCCAGAGTGTATTATGTATTATAGTGGTGGATCAATAAAGTGCAGATATAAAAATATATTGAAAATAACATATCATAAAAGAAAATAGTGATCAAAGCCGACGGTCACCTAATAGCCGGTGTAGCTATACATAAGGCTTAAATGGCGACTTAAATATGACCTAAGCCGGCGGTTCAGGCCACCAATAAAATGAGCAAGACAATTTTGCAAAATTTAGGCCGGCGGTCCAGCCCGTCGCCTAAAGGAGTAGGCCAGTTTTTGACAAAACTAAAGTTGGCGGTTCCGACCGCTGCCTAAAAGAGTAGGCCAGTTTTTGACTAAACTAAAGCCGGCGGTTCCGACCGCCGCCTAAAAGAGTAGGTCTTATTTTTACCAAAACCTACGGCGGCGGTCCATGGTGTCTACACCAGTGGTTTAAACCGTCGGCACACATGTACATTGAAAATCATGCCGACGGTTTGCTTTTACTTGTACCGGCGATTTGTAATGCTGGTATTTATAATATATTTGAAAATTATAAATTTATTTTTTTACTTTATCGACAGTTTATGACTGCCAGTATAGTATAGGATAAGCCGACAATTTTGACAAAATGTCGGCAATACTTAATTTAATAGTCCAAATTGATGCCACCTAGCCGGCGATTTCGTATAGTTTTGTCGGTGGTCATGAGTTTCCCCGACGGTGGCTATACTAGGAAAGAAAGGCCGCCGGTAGATCGCCGGCATTGGTCAATGCCAGCGGTCATGTATGTTTTTTTTGTAGTGATTTCTATAAAAAATAAAAATAATTTTTATTTTAACAATTATTTTTATTTAATATGATGGATATACAACATTAGAAATGTTCCTAAATGTTTTCAACAATATTCTGTACTTTTTCATTTCTTGTATTTCATCTTTTTTTTTAAATATTTATTATTCAATTATGACATCATGAATTTCTTTGAAAAGTTGGATCATTGACCCATCATCTAGATAATAATATATCTTTGCTTTCTAATCAGTTTTAAATTATATATTTCATATATATCATATAAATAATTATGTATCACACTTGATTTTTGCTTGACAAAGTTAATATATAATTTTTTATATTTTGATTACTTGTACTTTTTTTGTTTTTCTAAAGATTTATTATTTAATTATCATATCATCGATTAATCTATTTCTCCCAAACCACTAACCCACCACCAAAAAGGAAAAATACTTTGATTTCTAGGTTGACTTTAAATTTTGTATTACATCTCCATCATTGATAAAATTATGTCTTGTGTATAATACTTATTTCTATTCAATACAATGAATGCATAATATTAGAGATGTACCCAATATTCTATTTTTTTTATAAATATATAACATTAGATATTTGCCCAAAATTTTCTCTATTTTTTTATTTTAGTGGTTCATTGTATTTTCTATTTTTAAAAACTTTATTATTTGGCTATGACATCATTTATTCCTAGGTTGATTTTAAATTTGGTATTTCATTTTCATCATTAATAAAAATACTTCTTACATTTCATGCTTACTTTTGTTTAGTATAATGAATATACAATTATTAGAGATATGCCTAATTCTTTTTTTGTATTATATATTTTATTTATTTTTATTTTTTATTATTCAATTATGGCATTATTTATAAACCCATTTGACCCCAAATGGTTGAATATTTGAATTTCTTACCCACCACTAGGAGAGAAGAAAATGGTTTTGTTTTTAAATTACTTTTTAAAATATTTATTTTTATACTATTCAAATTAATATTGTAGATTTAATTAGTAGAATTTATTGATAAAAAAATATATCTTAAATATAGGATTTAATGAGAGAGAATAAGAAAATAGTTTTATTTTCAATTGATTTTAAATTTTACTTTCAATTTGCACCATTAATAAAAATATTTATTATTTATCATACTTATTATTGTTTAATATGTCGAAAATATGATGTTAAAAATGTTTTCAATTTTTTTGAATTTCAATATTTTTTCCATTTTATCTATTATTGAATTTTATTATTTAATTGTAACAACATGGATTGACCCATTTGACCTAAAATGGTTTAATTTCTTACCACCACCTAGACGAAAACACTATTTTTTTAGGTCGATTTTAAAAGTATAAGATTTTATGTTATTGGAATTATTAGTTTATTATGTATGGATTTAATTAATAGAATTTAATGATGGGAAGAAACAAAAATGCCTTAAATATATGATTGAATGAATGTGAATGCAAGTTAATACCTTAAATGTTGGTGGATTTAATGAGAGGGAATTGAATGCATTGAATATTTTAAAATTACCTCTTTTCAACTCATTTAAAATTAATAAAAAATTACCCTATTTGCCCTCATTTTTTTATCAATAAATTTAAATATGGAGGGATAAATTTTGTAATAAAAAAATTCTAGAATATTTTTGAAACTAATGTACTTTTTAAAGTAGTATAGATATAGTATTAGTGTAAGGGTAGGTGTGTAAGTAAATAGTAAAGATATAAGTTGAAATTATATAACACAAAACACTCATATCGTATGTACTCATTAGTATACATAGTATAATGCTTCTTCATAAAGACCATGAAGCTTCTAGTTAGAACATTTGCCATATTATATGGAGAAATTTCCGAACATCATAATACAACATTGCCTGCTAAGGTGGTGTCTATGCCGATGAGCTAACTAATATGGCATTTACTCAGTTGAGATATAATCTTATGATAGATGTATGGAGCTTATACTCAAAGATTCTGTATGTGTGTTTTGTGTTATAATAAGATTTCCTTAGGCTTAGTTTGGAAAGAGTACGAATACAAATATGAAATATATAAAGTATAAATACATACAACATAATATAAATACAATGTTTTGCACTCTACACATTTATATTTGTACTTCTTCCAAACTGAGGATAATGAAACTTAGTCCCCAGGCTTTCTTTTGAAATAAAGACATTTGGATTCCAAAACTTTGCCCCCTTTGTTTGCATTCTGTAGTCAACTTCGTAGAAGATTCTCATATGTATGTTTAAGCATGTCTGAAACCCCAAACTATCCTTGTTTTTATTTTATAACACTCTTTTATTTTCCTTTTTATCTAGAATTTTGTAAAATCGTATCTCTTACCTACTTTTCTCATTTTTCTCTCAATGGATTTATGTTGAGAACGATGGATTTTGTTTATTTTTTAAAGAGGGTTTGAAAGCATAGTAACCCATTCCAGCTCAAGTGATACTATGCTTTAGTATGCCAATTTTTATCATTTTAATAGAGGCAATACTTGGCTCCAACCACGTTGGAGGACATTTGTCCTACCACATCCTGATTTACTTTCAGATCTAAACCCTAAATTCTTAAACACTAAACCCTTAAACCCAAAACCCCTAAGCCCTAGCTCTAAATCTTACAGCCCTAAAACCCTAAAATCTAAACTCTAAACCCTTAAACCCCCAAACCCTAAGCTCAATACTCTAAATCCTTAAATCCTAAACCATAAGCCCCTAAACCCTATTCCTAAAACCCAAAATTAGTGTATATGCATGTACTCCAAAACATGGCAGGAGCCATCTATTTTTTTATTTTAATAGCTTTTGCTCTCCATCCATTGAATCTCTAATGGGTAATTTAATAATTTTACCTTTATCATTAACCTTGTCAAGGGAATAGGGGTTGCCGTGGAGGCTATCTATCACCACCCCTAATTTGTAATTTACCCTTTCAATAAATGTTCAACCTCAGTATTTGGATTCTCCACTCAAGGATATACAGTATATTTTAGGGAGAATGACTGTTCAACCCACCCGGTGGGATGAATCTCAACCATGTATTGATGCCAAATCCACGGGCAGGATATGGTTTATAAAAAGGGTTACTAATAGACTGGGGATTTTAATTTCAGATTTTTGCCGTGGAGTGTACTTCGGTGGTAGTTTCACTTTAGTATCCAAACTTTAAAATGTACCACTACAGTGTTTAAACTCTTGAAAACTGCCACTTTAGTCCTTGCTGTTAGCATTCTACCTGTTATCTGTCACACATGACATCATGTGATTTGAAACATTTCACAGTTCCAAAATTACCCTTAGGCTATGTTTCAAGAAAAAGGTAGGGAAAGGAAGGAAAATGTAGAGAAACCTTTACTAGCCAAGGAGAAGACACTGTTCATCGTCTTCTTCCTTGAGATTGACCCAAAGTAGTGAAAAGTAGCATCCTAAACCCACCGCCAGTTTACCACCTCTCTCCACTCTATTGTTCTCTCTAGATCTTCCCTCTTTTCTTCTTCTTCTTCTTCCCCCTCCACCTTATGCTGCGAACATCCTAAATCTTTCCCACTCCCCCTCTTGCTACTATCTAATTAAAACATTGGAAAAAGAAAAGGGATGACTCATATAATGACATAGAAGATTAGGCAATGGGGAAGATAACTGTGTCGAGCATCTGGTAGAGGAGGCTGGTGTAGGTTAATCTGCTCCAAGGAGCGGTATAGGTTCGGTTCCCTCTGTAAAGTTTATAATCTAGGTAAATGCACATAGGGTCGTTGGACTAGGGGAAGTAAGGGTAGACATTGAGGAAGAGAATCGATTTGGTTTGGTTCAAGAATTGAAGGAAAAGCTTCATCACATAGGTGTGCCTAGTAAGTCAGAAGGATCAGAACAAGAATATAGGGGATGGGTGCTATATGACGATGGTTGTCCTGTTTCTTCACTCGGTTGCATGCCCATGTCGTTGACTCCTTGTACAACTCTATTAGTCCTTAGAGGACTGTTTTATTAATTGGAGTCTTATTCTAACAATGACGACTTTGCATCATGGTCAAGACTGGATTTTCTCCTCAGGAAGAGGAAGAAAGAAAAGAAGTGGAGGTAGTGGTTTGGATTCTTTGTTATATGAAGCACAAAAGATTGGATAAAGCAACAAGAGCCCGTTTGGAGGAGATGAAAATGGAGTACTTTCGCAGAGTTATTCTCACTGATATCAGTACAGCTTTCAGTCTTTGCCAACACGAAAAATCTACTAGAAGCTAGAACCACCATCAATATTGATTGACAAGTTAAAGAATGCGGTGGAAAGGTATATTGGAGCCTTTGAGAAAAAGTTGACAAGAACTGATACAAAGGATGATCAGTGTAGGCTTACCATACACAAATTAGATGCAGAAAGATTTATCACTCTTTTGTTGCATGAGGATGAGAAGCCAAAAGAGGGGATTATGGTAACCACTTATGTCTCGGAAGGCATGGAGTTCGACATGAAGTTTAAGCTATTTATAGCTTCAAAATCATACGCCTTTATCAGTGGGTGGAAGAAATTTTATCAGGCACATTATTGAGAGGTGATTTAGATCACATGATATTATGGACGTTCCGCCATGTTCAAACTAGGAAGCTATGTTTCATCGTGACTTGAAGACAGGTGCATCTGAACTAGAAAAGCCAAAAGGAAGACATTAAAAAATAACTGCAACTGTTTGAGTCCAAGGAGTCTAAGCTAAAAATTACTTAGGCTCCGTTTGGTTCGTGGGAATAGGGGTTTGGAATCGGAATGGGCTATCTCAATTCCAACTGTTTGGTTGGATGAAATCGGAATCTCATTCTCATTCTTGCTGGAATGACATTCCCCCATTTGAGGAAATGGCTATTCCCTGCTCCTCCCTTGGGAATGAAATGCCATTGCTGCTGATTCCAATTTTCATTCCTCCCCATTCTTGTCTGAACCAAACAAATTATGGTATTAGACCATTCTGATTCCAATCCGAATGATTTTAATTCCGATTCCAATTTTAAACCAAACGGATCCTTAATCCCTTGTATTCCAACTTCTTGGAAGATATTATTTCTTTTTCTGTTAGTCTCTTGGATTTTTTCTTACATCTTATGTCTTCTTCCATACCATGAAATTCACAGCAGAACAAAAACGGAGAACTTTGTTCATGTACAAGACTGTCAATGGATGGAGTTGCATCTGTGTTCAATTTGAATCCAATCTAATCGTAGTTTATACCCATCTTGCTAGAGCCTAGAGGTCTCAGCATCTGTAAATGAAACAAAAGTGGGTTAAAGACGAATAAAGAAGAAAGCCCATGTTTGACTTTTCTCAAAACTTACAAGTGGGTTATAACCTAGGAAACAGAGGAAGAATGGAAGAATAATTGTTGCCGCCATTACTCTGTCTCCAGATTACGTTTCCCTCTTTTTGCTGGAACAGAACTATAGAGCAGTGTAAGATCATCAGCAGGGGAAAACATGACCAGATAACCCACCAATCTTCAGTTTATTCTTATTGACAGAGATCAATCAAAGTGGGGCACCATCAATCATGGTAGCTGTATTATAACAGTAAAGGGAAATTTGTTAATTTTACTATCCACTATAACGTCCGTACTAATATGCAATTTATCCATATTTTAATTATAGGCGTGATGAATATATTATCTTTGACAAACTAGAAAAGCAGGGTTTGTATGCAATCTTATGGTCGAGGTGAAAATAAGCACCAATCATATTGTAGCACGTATTAGTTTTTTAAAAGTAACGGGAGAAGGGTTAAGCTCTCTATTACATTTCTTTTAATTTTTAAATTTATTTTTATAAAAGCCAAATAATATAATTTGTTAACCTTTCATCTCCCCCTCTCTCTCTCTTACTAAAAGAAACCCAACCCTCCACTGAGAAAGAAGCAGAACAAATCAGATGGGAGACAGAAGCAGAGCCCCCCAACAAGTCTTATTCCAATTTCTGAATAATCTTGTTCTGTCTTTCTCTGTTACGGTATCTAACAGGAAGAAAAGAAAAACTAGCTAATGAAGCTTTAGTAGGAAGGGTCGTGATATCAAATTGATGTTCATTCAAATTCCTAGGATATATGTTTTATTGGCAACAAAACTAAACTTGTTGTTTCAAAGTTTCGTTTTTTTTTTGCTTTGTTGTAGAAACAGTAGTAAATGGAGGATAACTCGGATTCCAGATTATCTGCCTCATAAATGTGACATAGCCTGATAGCCAGACCATCCATCTGATTCCAGTTACCTCATAAAAGGCCAAAAACTAACAAAGAGAAAGAATTAACGACAATGGTTACTGGGTTGAGAATTGCTCAAGTAATAAGACTGAAATGGAATAGTTACTGGTTTGAATATTGTCTAACTTTTATGACTCAAGTGGGTAAAGTTGTTCACATTGCCTAAAAGGCCATAGTCTTTTTATGAAGGTCAATCTCCAAATGGACAAAAGTCCGATTGGATTGTCCATGAGTATCGGCTTGAAACAAATGAAAACGGTACATCTCAGCTGGTAAGTAATGACAAAAGTCCGATTACTGGTGTAATTCTCTATATCACCCCTCACAGTCATTGGGACAAACAGGGTAATGACAAACTTGAGTTATAGCTCAGATACACAGAAAAATCAATTATGAACCAAAAAAAATTCGGGAAGACTCTAAACATACACGAACAGCTCCAACATTTTCGTTTGGTAAGATGACACTAACCTCTTTGGTTGAAGATGAAAAGCAATGAAGCCGGTGTGGATCCTATGTAAACTCGTGATAAATCCAATACTAGACAGGAAATGGGAAGATTAGAATAATCCCATATGAAAACATAAGGAAAACCACATAACTAAACGGCATTAGAATACATACCGGCGAAGAACTCATGGCTGGGTATTTCAGGTGAATTGGTCTAGGTCTAGAATGAGACATCGACGAATAAGTTCATGCAAAACAGAGGATCCGAGTGAGAAATATTTCCATCAAATTCGGAATAAAAAATGGGTAAATTATACCGGACAGATTTAATGCAGATTTTTGATTCCCAGTGCAAAGCTATAAATATTAAGAAGGTCCAAAAATCACATGATATGCACCCATATCCGCCCATGAATTGATATCAATTCCCCTGGCATCTACCCCAAATGTACATTGAGCCTACAAATTCTGACCCTGGGTAATCCGTTTTTCTCCCTAAATTATAAGGACCTCCTTGTATTATGAGATTAGTGACAAAGACCCGGAATCTGTTAAATTACCAAAACACCCCAATAAACTTTCTCCATTTTCTTTTGAAACCTAAATGCCCAAAAATACCTTGCCAGAAAAGGAAAAAAATACTAATTTTCTTTAGTGAGAAATCTTAGGCAGTGAGAAATTTGCTTTTGTCACCAGTAACCGTCGCCGAAAAAAGAAAAATCTCCAACAGTGAGAATCGGCTTCTGTGTTTTTGGGCAACAGAGTGCCTCAGGATTGAGACGAGCACGGTTGCCCTCAATTTGTTTTCAGAACTTGAGAAACAACTCCCATGGGGGTTATTCTAAGCCTGTAAACAAACCGCATTTAGTGACTTTGTGACTGTTAATTTTTCAGGGGGCAACCTTTCTGATGATGGGTAAATCATCAAAGTGTTATATGCTGTTCTAGAGCATCTGAATTATTCATTTCCACACCTGTTCATTCCCTATAATGGCACCTTTGACTCCATGATTCAGCAAATTGAGATCCATGTGAGAAAACCGTTGATATCCATTTCTTACCATAAAAACCAATCTACTACGTACAATCTTTGCATCCCGATTTACCATTTCTTACTATAAACCAAGACCTTCGACGCAGTAGTAGCTGATACAGCCATCGTGGCCAATCGTTGTAAATATGGAGATTTCTCACAGCCCTATGTCGATCTGGGTGTTCAGATGGTTGTTTTTGAAAAACTAGATAGACAAAAGAGAGCTTGGTTGTTCATGAAGCCATTCACGACACTCATGTGGGTTGTTTAACAATGGACTTGTTGTTTGGTTGATAGAACGGGAGCACCACCCAGATTTCAATGGCTTTGTGCTGAACCAGTTCGGAACACTAATTAACCTCTCCTTCACGACATTATTCTCATTATATGGTAAGGAAAAGTGATACTGTTCTCAAGTCTTTTTGTCTTGATATTGTCCTCGCTTCAGATAGAACTAAGGAATGAAAGATAATAGAAGGTTCAGAGAAACACACTAGCTATGACATTTACTTTTCAAGAACACTCACACCAGGAAATCCTCTTACCTCCTCAATTTCTTCTTTTCTCCCTGTTATTTTTTCTTGCATTTTCTTTTTCTTTTGAATTGATGATCTGAGATACGTGAATGGTGTTTCAGAAAAAAACCCAAGATACTCTGCCAGAAAAATACGAAATCGTCACAGATCAAGAACTAATCCTCCACCTATTTCTGATCTGGGTTAGTATATCTTTGATTTCCGCTTTGTTTCTCATGAGAATTTTGATTTGTGTTGTCAAACTTTCGTTTCAGATGAAATTCAGTGAACCCAACTTGTGCAATTCGTTCTTTCTTCCCTTGATCTAGTATTCTTTCGTGAAAATTCAATATGGCCGGACAAGGAAAGTCTCTTGGAGTTGGAGCATCGAAGAAGGCAACACCGAGAAACAGCTAGGCCGGTCTACAATTTTCGGTTGGTAGGATCACTAGGTTTCGGAAAGCCTGCAAGTACACAGAGAGAGTCAGTGTTGGTGCTCTTGTGTATCTCTCGGTTGTTCTAGAATATCTTGTAGCCGAGGTTCGTTTTTCCTACACGATTCCCTCCCTCTGGTTTTCACATAGTTTTGTTTGAAGGATTGAATAAATATACCAAATTGGCTAGAAACGCAGTAATGGATAATAAGAAGACAAGGGTCATGCTGAGGCATATTCAGTTGGTGGTGAGAAACGATGAAGAACTTTGCAACTTGTTGGGTGTCGTTACGATTGCAAATGGTGGCCGTTACGATCGCAAATGAAGAAGAACTTAGCAAGTTAATTCCTCATCCGATCTCTTGTCCTCTCTTCAGATTCTTGGTTTCTTGCTTTCTCCGTTACGTTTTGGCGTAGTCATTGGTATCCATTGCGTCTTGGTCGAGATATCTTCTCAGTTCTCATTGTTCAAATAAACTAGAAAAGGGTAATTTGGGGATTTAAAAATAAAATATTTGAATAAAAATTATTTTTGAAAATTACTTATGGAAGGCTAAAGGGAGGGGATTTTTGTCTAATGGCAAAAGTTCAGGGGGTCTTTATCGAAAATTAAAGTATAAGGGGGTTCTTTGTCACTGCACCATAAAACAGGGGGGTCTTTGTAATTTACCTCAAAAGTAATGAGATTCTTACCGGCATGGTTTTAAAAAAAAAACCAGTGATCGGACCGGTCAGGGGTCCGGTTACTGGTTCGAATGGTCTGACCATTTAACCTGAATGGTCGGCCCATTCTAACATAAAAATAAAAAATTAAAAAAAAATTAAAAAATTGGAAAACAGTTAAAACCGTTCGAATGGATAACTGGCCGGTTCAGCAGTTTGCTGACCAAAATCAACGGTTTTGGGGGAAAAAGCAGTTTTGGAGGAAAACAGAACTGGTCAGGTGACCAGTTCCTGATTTTTCCGGTCCGACCATCCGGTCCGGTCCGGTTTTGAAAACAGTGCTTACCGGCAACAGCCTCCGACAACGAAGGTCACACTGCAACGGATGAGCGATTAGGGGGAGGAGGTTGGTAGTGAAGAAGGAGAGAATTGAAGGAGGTTGCAATCGAAACCCTACTTAGAAACCAGTTTTCATTTCGATGCACTGCGAACTCGCAAAGCACCGGATCGCTTTTCCTCATGACATGTCATCCTACACGTAGGATACATGTCAGCACCACATCAGGTAGCCGTTGGGAGCAATGGCTCACCGATGCACCGAGGGGATTTTGATTTACGATGCCTTGCTGATTTTTCTCTTTTTTCTCAAAAACGCATAAACCAAACATTTTATAGTGAAAACATCGAGGTAGCATCGTTTTTTGAAAAAACAACACCGATACCAAACACCCCTAAGTGCCAAATGATGGGACTGGATCTAGTAGGCACAATAAACATGTTGAATGAGCACTTGATAATTATTTTGATTATTGTCAAAAGTGAATTTTAATCTTTTTCAAGGATGGGCTGAAGGTATTTTAAGGGTCTAGTGTAAAAAAAAAATGAAATGCTCATAGAAGGTGCTTACAACATTTTTATTGAGGCAAGAGGTCCCCCGATAGAAAGATGGAGACCAAATTCATTATCAAATCTGCTCAGAATTACAATTTTCCAATAAAATTTGAAATAAAAAGGAAGGGGCTGAAGACCAAGTAAAAACATGATTAAAGTTAAGAGGTTGTTTGGCCAACAAGTGGGCTGCCTTGTTACTGGTACGAGGGACCCAACTAACTGAGCAGAGAGGGATTTGTACCATGAGGAGCTTGCAATTAGTAATGACAGTTTTGATTCTCCACAGAGGTACAGAATCAGCTTCCAACAAACTCGATATGATCGTTTGAGAATCACCCGGCTCTACATAAACCGAAGAAAAACACGCAGATCCAAAGTAAACTGGAAAGCGGCCAAAGGCGGCTCTGGCTTCTATTTCCAAAGGAGAGCCTAGTTAATGGAACTTCAAAAGCTCGTCCAAAGCAAAAAAGACCATTGGAGTCACGAATCAAGAGTCCGACACCACCAGTAGATGAATTTAGAGCTCCATCAAAATTCAACTTGAGAGAAGAGGAAGGTGGCTTGATCCAACCAATTTGAGTATGAGAATGAATTTCAGATCTATGATTCAGTTAAAAGTCCGTAATTGAATATTTGAAATCAGTGATCAGTCATTTGAGATTGAGCCACCACTAGTACAACCAAAGGATCAAAAGAGGTATACTCAAATACCACCTTGTCATAAGTGACCATTTTGCCGCGCCTTCAAGTGCCATCATTACGCCCATAGCATGCTATCCGAGTGTCCAAGGGTGTGTCTTGGGTGGGATATTGCATGTATTTTGTATGGGGCGATTGCCAATGGCATTATTGTAATTCTGTAATATAATTTTTCACCTTTTTAGTGTTTCTTATTGTCACTCCCCCAAAAGTTTAACGTACTCTTTGAGGGGAGGTAGATAGTCAAGTGAGTCAATAGCGTGTAAAGGTTAAGCACGAGATCCCCTCGACACTGAACTGTGTGTTTCTACTTACCATCAATCAATGCAATACAAGTAGCCTTTTGACTAATTTGTGTGCTTTCTTGTTGCCATTTGTGTGTTATTGCTTGCATTCGTAGGTTTTCTCGACCTCATCGAGTGCCGCACGGGGCCTCATTGAATAGCCCCGTGACAGTTGGTATCAGAGCAAGAGCTCCTTTCAAGCCATTTGACATGCGACGCGAGTGACAACATGAAGCACAGCAGGGACATCATGGAAGAGATCGAGAATGGACTCTCCACATCCCATGAGGCTAATGATGCGCCCGCCGATGACATCGGCAAGGACAAGGCACCAAAGCGTAGCAAACGTAAGAAATCGACCAACAAGCATGCAGCCGTTGACTTGCGCATGCTACATTGCGAAGCCATTGTAGGTGAGATGCGAGATTCGTTAGACGAGCTACACCAAAACATGGAAACCATGGAGAGTACATTGGTGGAAGTGGAAGGCTGCCTAAGCAGAGTCGTGGATGAGGTCCGTAACATACTCAATGGCATGCTCAAGGAAATATGCAACACCGCATGCCAACAAGAAGGAAGCTCATCCAACTTGCATGTCCAAGACAAGCTTGACAGCTTTCAAGCCCAACTCAACGAGATGAAGAGAGAGTGGGCAACGTGGAGAAGAACCATCTCCACATCAATGGCCACTCAGGTCGAACTGAATGAGATGAAGACTGAATGGGCAGCTTTGAAGTCTGCCCTAAACACCTCCGATGATATTCAAGCTCAACTTGAGGAAATCAAGGGGGAGTGCACCATCATGAAGAGAGCAATTGCCAACTTGGCCAGCACCTCAGCCTTGCACACTCCTTCCTACATCAAGATTCGGGAGCCAACTCCCTATTCAGGCACTCGCGATGCACGAGAACTTGACAACTTCTTGTATTTAACTCATACAACTACATTGTGGTGGCGCAGAAAGTGTGTTGACATAGAACGTAGTACGTGCACCATACAAGTGAAGGAATTAAAGAGGCAGTTCTATCCAGAGAATGTAGAGTTCCTTGCCCGCCAAAGGATGAAGTCCCTCAAGCATGGTGACTCGCTCCACGAGTATGTGAAGGAATTCTCTACTCTCACATTAGAAGTCATCGGCATGTCAAATAAAGACTTATTGTTCAATTTCATGGATGGCCTAAAGCCTTGGGCCGAGCTCGAGCTCCAGTGACACAATGTTCAAGACCTTGCCTCTGCCATGGTCGTGGCCAAACAACTTAGTGAACTGAGATTGTCGGATGATGAAGGGACCAAGCTAGCCAGCCCACATGCTGCACCTTTGAGTGGGGGAGATAAACAACCAAGTCCCTTGAGAGAGAAGCAGCCCTACCACAACCATCCAGCACAGTACTAGAAGGGAAAGCACCCACAAGGAAGTCGCAGCTCCTACAACAACAAGTACCAAGATAGACCAACTTGTCCGCCTACATGCTACATTTGTGGGAAGGAACACCTGACAAGACATTGCCCGAAGCAGGAGAAGCTAAATTCCCTCATTGCCAAGTTGAGTGATGACGAGCATAGTGATGGGGAGCGGAGTACACAGGCGCCAAGAGTGGGCACTCTACAACTTTTCAATGCTATGATGAAGAAAGGGGCTACCTCCAAACAACCCGCCTCAGTTAAGAGAGGACTGGGGTATGTTGATGTAACCCTTGGCGGGAGGCCAACTAGTGCCATAGTTGACACGGGGGCTACTCACAACTTCATATCCATTGCAGAGGCCAAGAGATTTCATTTGGCCATCTCCAAAGAGCCCGGTTGGCTCAAAGCAGTCAACACAGGTGACAAAACTACTGAAGGCATGGCTCGCCAAGTAAGACTACAACTCGGCACCTGGAATGGAGAAATTGACCTCTCCGTTGTTCACATGGATGACTTCGATGTTGTCTTTGGAATGGACTTCATGATACAAGAAAGAGCGACACTGGCACCTCACCTTGGCACTCTGATGATCTTGGACGAGCAGTCACCTTGTATGGTCAACATGATTGCCACGGCCAGTACCAAGAAGAGGCAAGTCTCAGCCTTGCAACTCCAACACCAACCTCAACCTCAAGGGATGGCAAAGAGATCTACAACCATCACCACTATTGCAATCAGAAGTGATCGCAGTGACTCCAAGAAGAAGTCAACACCAACGTCAGTGCCAACACCACCACAACACCAGCAACAACAGTGGAAACCACCTTTGCAGCAGAAGCCGCATATGCCCACAACTGATGGGCCCAAGAGAAGACCCAAGGCCAACCTCAACTATAACCGTACCCACTACCTCAATCATCGGGGAGAGCGAGTGTCACCCAAGCAATATCGAAATCACATTCTCGCCCCTCCTCAAGCTGAACCACGTAATAGCACGATGAGCAGCCATCCTTGGGCAAAAATGTAGGGGAACCAATAGCTGAAAAATCCAAACCATCATTTTGACCCAACCTTGGCCACCAATTTTCCTACCACCATCAGGGAGCCCAAAATCCTACCTTGAAGCAGCCAGGTAGGGACTTAACTTAGGGTCTAGCCATAGGTTTTCCCACCATCAAGGACATCTGTAAGCCATCCACCCAACCTCCTATTCGGGCCTTGGAAGAAACTCTATCCGTGGAGCAATTGAAGAACCTTCCTTCACCAACAAGAAGTTTGAGCCACAAGTAGAAGATGGTCTTGAGTGCCATCACAAGTGACCATTTTTCCGCGCCTTCAAGTGCCATCACCATGCCCACAACATGCCATCCAAGTGTCCAAGGGTGTGTCTTGGGTGGGACATTGCAAGTATTTTGTATGGGGGGATTTGCCAATGGCATTATTGTAATTCTATAGTATGATTTTTCACCTTTTTGTTGTTTCTTATTGTCACTCCCCCAAAAGCTTAATGTACTCTTTGAGGGGAGGTAGGTAGTCGAGTGAGTCAATAGTGTGTAAAGGTTAAGCACGAGATCCCCTCGACACTAAACTGTGTGCTTATGCTTAACATCAATCAATGCAATACAAGTAGCCTTTTGACTAATTTGTGTGCCTTCTTGTTGCCTTTTGTGTGTTATTGCTTGCATTCGTAGTATTTCTCGATTCCATCAAGTGCCGCACAGGACCTCATTGAATAGCCCCGTGACAACCTTGCATCGATTATTCCAAATATTCCACATAATGATAGCACCCTGTGCGAAAATAGATAAGTGGGATTCCGCCAAGTTGAAATCACATGAGAAACCAATCTTGGAGTAAATTAGCAGCAAGTTGCTCTAATCGAAGATAAATATTTGAACCAAACCAGACCCTTTGAGTTACTTCACATGCAAATTAAACATAAATGAGTTAAGTTCTCAGCTTGTAAGCCACACAAAGGGACAAATAGGATTTATCACTTTTGAATGCCTAACAAGCGATGCAGGAGCCGTTGGTAAAGCACCCACTAAACAACACCATAAGAAAACATGAATGTTTTATCTTCTAAAAGGTTAGCCATGTAATTTCTCCCAATGCAAAAGTGGATGTTGAAGATTGTGCTTCATTAGAACACACAAATTTATATGACACAGCGTGGAAGCAATGAGAACCGAAGCTGGCTATGCAAGCACCGGGCGTTCGCTAGCACCTAGCGAATAACACCGATTTCTCTAGGAGAGAGAAAAGCTGGCGAAAACTCAAAGAAGAGAACTCAAGAAAATCTAAAAATCTGAAGTATGAATTGATGAATAACTTTGGGAAAATAGCAGTATTTATAATACATTTGGAAATTGTAAAAGAACTAGGATAGATCTAAACATCTAATTTGATAGGATCGAACTCTCCTTGGTTT